>WUAM01000335.1:253359-266356 GCA_024336885.1 Actenoides hombroni | reverse complement strand
TCTAGGTGATCCTGCTCTGGCAGGGGGGTTGGACTAGATGATCTTTCGAGGTCCCTTCCAACCCCTAACATTCTGTGTAATCTGTCAGGATCCAGTCAGATGCTGTCAGATAACAGTCAAGTTGGTACATTGTGACACACTGGTCAGACATCAGTTGAATTGATCATAGCTGTCTGAATCCATCACATTTCAGTCAAATCTGTCAGAATCTGTCAGATTCCAGAAAAATCAGTCAGAATCCAGTCAAATCCAGTTGAGCTGGTCAAACCTGACAGAACACAATCAAATCTGTTGATAGAACCTGACAATTCGACTGGATTCTGATGACAGATTCTGACAATCCCAGTGGATTCTGACAAATTCTGACAGATGTGACTGACTCAACTGGATTTGACTGGAATCTGACATTCTGACAGATGGAGAAGGTGTGGACAGATTATTTACTATTCTTGACAGTGACAATGGGATATCCATAGGATTATTCAAGGACTGGATTTAAATCAAATTGAAAGAAGTCACTAGTCGAGCCAATGCTGGGAAGTTATTGCCACAGGATCTTTAGATGGCAAAGGTATAAATTGGTTCAAAAGTTTTTAGTATCAACTGCAGGAGTAAAATTGACTAAATGCGATAAACAAATACACCCCCCAGATATCAGGGTGAAGATGAACAAAGAATGGTTATTTATTATTTCTCAGTGTTTTCCTTGGTGTCCTCAAGGTTTTTTCCTGTTGACCAGGCAGTAAATTGTTTCCAAATGCCCGCAGCCACTTGCCCACTGCTTCCACTTCCACTGTGTGATGGGAAGGAGAATCAGAAGGATGAAAAAAAAAAAAAAAAAAAGAACTGAGACTCTGTGGTTTGAGATAAGGACAGTTTAATAAAACAACACAAAGAGAAGACAAAACAATAGTAATAACAATAATACTGCTGAAATAATAGATAAAGCCAGTGATACAAACTGTGAGCTCCTACCAGCTGAATGCCACTGTCTCTGCTCTGGCCTCAGTGTCAATCAACTGAAAACTGGCACCTCTGCCCCAGGCCAGCCCTGCCCTTATGTAGGGGCATGGCTCAGTATGGTATTGAACATCCCATTGGCTGGCTCACTTGTTTATCTCAGCTGTGGCTCCTCCCAACTGCTTGGGTTGGCAGCTACTGGTGATAATTAACCTGAGGCCAACCCAGGACATTTTCCACCCCTTATTCTCTACCATCTGTGTTGTGCCCAGCAGTATTAGTTAACAACTAAAACTCATACCATTTAATTTACTGGCTGTTCTCCCCCAAAATCTGTACTGCTACTACTCCTGTAATTCTCATCAGACTTCTCCATCCTCCTGCATCACTCACCAGCTGCACCCAGGTCCTTGAGCAAAAGCAATCCTTCTTGTCAAGGTTTAGGGTCTGGGCCATCCACCAGTCCTCTAACCCCAAAGGGGAAGAGAAAAGGAATAAGAAGGGGAAACTTACTGATTAGAAAAGAAGGCTAGAACAGCTTTAGTGAAAATAGTAAAATGAAATATATACAAAACTGGTATTGAACCCAGACCCCTTGATGGCAGTTATGTCACCTTCACTACTGATGTTGTGGAGCAGGCACTGGACTCAGCAGCAGATGGGAACTGGATTCAGGAGCTGGATTCTGGAATTGGATTCAAGAACGCACGGATCAGGATTGAAAGCAGAAGAGACAGTGTCCTCCTTGGACATCACCCATTGAAGAAGAGAGCTTGACGCTCATGATCACTGTCTGAAGCATTTTTCTTCTGGAGCCTCAAAGGTGGTGGATGTTTGGCTCCCACTACCTGAGCTGTGCAGTACTGACATGGCTAACATAATGAGGAGGAAAGGCAGAGTCAGAGACTTCCATCTGAATAAGTTACAACAATAAATAAACTGAGTTTATCACTATAAACCATTTTCTCCTTTCATTTACTGCTTTTTTTTTTTTACTTTATAACTCATTTTCTACTTTTCATCTTTGTCAGCTAAGATTCCCCAGTCAATTTTTCTTAATTCCAGTACAAATCTGTTGCCTATCCCCTGCTACTTACTTTGAAATAAAGAGTCTGTCTTCATCTTACTCATTTCAATTAATTGCCATGTTTAAATGATCATTTCCAGTCCTCGCTAACCCCAAGGCAACTCTTACCTGCTATCCTGATAGGTGATAAATCACTTTCCATTCCTAGAGCTAATGTGAAAGACAAAAGAGAAATAACTCAGAAATTACTCTCCTTCTAACTCTTCTTTCACCTCAATCATTTCAGGAAAGAAAGCAAGAAAGGTAGTAAGTGTTTCGCTCTTCTTCAATTAACATCAGCTCTATTGGTGCCCACTGTTAATTACCTGGAAATATTTAAATGAATGAATACAACTTAAAAAGTCCTTTTCTCTTATCAAGTTGGGGTGGTGGCAAAAATAGATTTCTTCTGTGCTTGCTGAGTCTGTTAACACCCTCTCCCTTTGAGCAAGATCTTATGTTGATCCCCACAAACCATCTAAGCCTAAGAGCACGAGTGATGCATTTCTTTGGTGTGACTTTAAACCTACCCACCTGTGCTCTTGGAGTCAGTCTAAATCAGTCTTCAGTGATTTACAGATTATCCAACCTTGGGATGGATCTCTGTGTAGTATTCCTGAAAACATTTTATGTGACCTTACACAAGACCTGGGACACATTCAGGAGACAGAGTAACCAGAGCATTGGACATCCCAAGAGTACCCAAAATTCTCAAAATCTGAGAGACTGTCTTCTCCTGACCGTAGGTTGGGTAAGATCACTAATAAATGACAAGGTGGCACACACAGAGCAGCTCAACCTCGTGATCAGGGGTACAGTCATTTAATAGGCTGATAATATCCACTGTAGCAACATGATAGTCCTAACCTGTTTCCCCAGGATGATAAACAGCACCACAGGGAACACATAGAGCACATAAGAGTTCATGTCACACCAACACATGAACAACTGGACCAACTTTATGACCATGCTCTGTTTAACCAATATAAAAAGTGTACACAACAAAATTGTTTTAACACACTCTGGTCAGATTTGTGTTTATCTCAACTCTTTGCACCAAAAAGGTCTGTCGTGGCTTAACCTCTGCTGGCCACTGAACACCTGCAGCTGCTCTCCCACTCCTCCCCTCCACACCCCTCCTGTGGGACAGGAAGGAGAATCTGGAGGAAGAAAGAAAATGGTAAGACCCTGGGGGGCTTGAGCTAAGGACAATTTAATAGCACAACACAGAGACAGAAGAAAACAACAGCCCTGACGATAGTACTAATGAAATGATAGATAGAGCAAGTAATAGGCTCTACCTGTGCAGGAGATGTCACTTGCTCTGCTCTAGCCACCCTGAAGCTACACTCTGAAGCAAGTTGAAAAGAGGCCCCTTGTTTAGGGGCGTGACTCAGTGTGGTATCAACCATTACACTGCCTGGTCCAGTTGTTTCTCCTGGCTGTGGCCCCTCCCAACTACTTGGGAGTAACTAACCCGGAACATACACCATTGTACGCAAGTCACAGGGGTTTTAAATTTATCCACAAGATCTCCTCACTTCCCTTCATCTCCCCCAGGGCAAACCCAAGCTCCCAAACACATCCTGCCTGAGTGATGAGCTGTCACGTTGTTATTTATTGCAAGTTCTTGGCTGCAATTTGACGTGCAGCTGTGGTTCTTACCTACTACACGTCGCCCTGTGCCATTCCCACTGTGGTGGGAGCTGCCTCCATTCTTTAGCACCCTTGGAAACTGATTGGGTGAATGTCAGATGGGCTTTCCAACACGAACCACAAACCCTTGGTTAACTAGCTTATTTCTCAGGCTGCAGGTGATCAGAGTCACCATTCCACCATAGCTCTGTGCAAAGCTGATGATCCCATTTTGGGAAGAAGGGATGTGTGGTGGTGTATGAGTCTGGAGACAGATTCTCAGGAAGCAGGAACAACCTATTTATTTTATTTATGAGTGCTTTGTGGCTCAATTTTCAATTCCTGCTGGGATTCCCACTGTTTAAGGGTAGCCTTGAGTATGGCTTTGATATCACCTACAGTGTTTTTGTTTTACTCAAAACAGTTCATTTTACATTAGGCTGTACCTGGTGCAGCAAGGGGGGGGAAATATCATGTAAGCTGGTTAGCAGATGTCGCTACTAAAGCAATGAACCCTGAAAGCAACACCTGCCTCATCCTACTCAGGCTCTCAGATGATAATTACATTGCCTGCTCTATATCTCATTAGCACTGACAGCTCTGCCTTCCCTTGCTCCCAAGATGAGGTGGGGGGGGAAGGCACTTACCCCATCTGTGTCTGGCTTTCCACTGAGCAGGCACTGAATCTTGAAACATGATCTTTTGTGGAGAGGCTCACGGGCTACATTACATTAGATGCTGTTTCATCTACTCATTAGGTCTTTCCTTGACTGGTCTGAGACCAAAGCCACAGTGATCCTGCTTAAAAGAGGGTGAAATCTTACTTAAAAGAGGGCAACACATTTGAAAGCTGACTATGAAAATGATATTAGCCTAAAGGGCCAAGGGGTATCCTCTGGGTTTTAAGTTAAAACATGCGAAGATGATTACCTGGTGATGCCCACCAGCAAAAAAAAAACCAACTATGACTCTTTGGGGCTGATGATGACCCGGCTTAGTTTGAATATGGAATTGCCCTACAGGAACAAGAGCAAAAGATGACCATTCCTGTTATCTCCACCACCCACAGCTGCACTGATCTTGCAGGCAGCGTCCACTCATGAGATGGCACTGCAGGTGAGAGGCTACTTTGATGCCTCTGGTCTGCTGCAGATTGTTTCATTAATTGCTAACATTAAATGTGACTAGTGTGCTAAATCTCTGAGGAACTTAACTGGGACACTGAAGCAGGAAGACTTCTTAAAGAGCTCTTAGAACTCAAGAAATTATGGGACGTCCTTCTCAAGTAGCAGGTTTTGTGTAAGTGAAGTCTAGAGTACAGTACTGTCAGATGAAGAACTATGTGTCTCTTCCAGCCTCTGATCTCTCACCTGATGTGCTATATTAATTTGGCTTAGGTGTTGGGAGTGGGGGGCATTATGCAAAGAAGCAGACTGTATTTTTACAACCCTTAATGATACAAAACAAACCACCATAAAGGCCACTGAGATGACAGCGAAACCAAGCTACAGCATCATGACTTTTGAAAATGATACAGTCAGCACTGGGCAGACCCTGCCTGAATACAGACTGGGAGTGCAGCAGCTATGCTGCAGAGACAGCCTACAATCATGTCTGCATGAAGCACATTGTAGATATGTGCCACCTGGGTTTTGTTTTGCTCGGAGGTTTTTTGTTTCTCTTTTTTTTTTTTTTTCCATAAAATGCACATAAGTGAGCAGGATACAAAGATTGTCCCAGTGAACATTACGTGCAAGCTTGCGTGTCCCATTGCACTCCTGGTATTCATCTGGAAGGCCAGCATGGGTTTTTTTGGTGGATCTAGTTGCAGATGTTCCTGCTCACTTCACAGCAGTTGGACTAGATGAGATTTAAAGGTCCCTTCCAACTCAAGACATTCCACAATTTGATTAAATAATGTGAATGGTTTGAAAACAGAAGTTGTTCTCCTATAGTTAGTGTGACTCATATAATACTTGGGCTTTAGAGACCCAGACTTCTTCCAAAGGGTCAAAATAAGGTAGTGTCTGTTTTTCCCTTCCCATTCTTGATCACATGGGAGTGAATCTTCTCCATCCCCAGTGCTGGTGAGGATGTGACTCACAGTGGCCCCATACCCTTTTCAATGAGGGTTCCCAAAGAGTTTGTAGAAGATGTCCTTGTGGGAAGGCTGCTGAACCAGGGCCAATAGTAGCCTTGCCTGTTTTGGGGGGCAACTTGCTTGACAGCAAATATTTCACAGGGTGAATACACTGGATGAGCTTGAAAGGTTTTTCCTGGCAGGAGAGGGATTGAGGCTTTGTGGATGGAAAATGAGGGTGGCCAGTACATTGGTGAGAAAGGTGCAGCAACCTGGCCATCCAGAGAAGGATCACAAGCAGCAGAGGGTTGAGACACCATGCAGGGAGGCACAATGACCATTTTCTGCAGTGCAGTTTGCAGAACTGCAGGGGGTGTGCAAGAAGGACACAGTCCAAAGTTTTGGGGACTGCTGTCATGTTGGCTTCTTTGTTTGGCTTCTGTTTGCTTGGGCTAATTTTGGTTATTTCCTCCTGCCAGACCCAAGGGCAAGCAGTGGCCAGCCAGCAACAAAACTGGCATGATCCCTGGAAGGAAGAGCATCTGGAAAGAGGGTCTGTTGACATGGGCTGGGCATGATGACAACAGCCCAGAAGTTCTGTGCTCTGCAGTTGTGCCCATACACTTGCAGTGCTGGCCTCTGGTGAGAACATGGGGTGGGGGCTGCTGCCCTGGCCACCCAGAGAGGGGGGGGCTACATGGAACAGAAAAGACACATTCAAGGGTTTGTTTCAGTACCTCTACTGACCTGTTTCTTTTAAAAACTGGATTTTACCCACAGCTACTTCTCATTTTTTCCTGTTTGTGATGCAAAGCTGAAACATGTCTCATAGCCTTTCAGTTTTGTGTTGTCAGCCTCTGACCCCGTCAGCTGGAAAACCACTGGCAGCCCAGTAATTAGATGGTGATTTACTTCATTCTAATGAAGGTAAATTTATGTGCCCTTCTTATGGTGTGTATGTGGGGGCTGACTAGCAGGTTGTGGTTTTTTTTTTAAAAAAAAAAACACCTTTATTTTAAGCCTCCTGACTTCCTCTCCTTCAGGTCTTTGAGGAGAAGTTACTCTTTATTTCCAGTATGTCATTGTGAGGCAGCCAGGTTAAAGAAGTACGATTCACATGTTGTTCTGATGACGTTTTCAGGCTGACAATTTGTATGCAGCATGGAATCTGAACCTTTCCTGACAAATGGTGGTCATTTCAGAGCAGCGAGTATCTTCACTGCGCCCAATGTATGGCAAGTTTGTGGCTCAGCTGCTTGCGCCTCTGGGTTTATATGGTGTATACTTTGTCTAACACAGATAAAACTTGTCAAGGCTGTCTTCTCTGTCTGTATAGCTGCCTGTCTCAGTACTTACTGGGCATCAATTACCATCCTAACTGGATGCTGAGCACATTAAGATAAGGAAGAAAAATTGGTTAGGACAGACTTTTAAGGGCATATACTCTTGCTACTGGGTTAATGGTAATAAATGTAAGATATACATCTACATCTATATACATTTGTGTGTTGCCTGTATGTACATAGATAAAATATGAAATGAATTTAAACTTACTTGGCTGAACAAATTACATTCAATTAGGTAGATATTGCATAGAGTTCCGTGAGCCATGCAGGAGATGGACATACGTGCTAACCTGAAGCAGTCCTACGATAGTTTTTCTGTGCCTCTTTTGTGGAGACGCTGCCAAGTGTTCATTCCCCAGGCACAGAGCAATTTGCTATACAAAGAATGGTTTTAAAAATAACTCTCATGTACCTCTTAGATTTGGATGCTCTTTTTAGCCATGGAAAACGCAATGTTACGATGACATATATTCACACTGGTGAAAATGTTTACTCTCCTTGCTTTACAAAATGTAGTGAGCACAGTCTGAATGCTAATTTGGGACTACATTCTTTATGAAATGTCTCAAATATGAAATTAAACACCTGTGTTGGTTTGACCCTATTTGTAGTAGAGCGAAGTACAGAAGGAATGGGAATATCATTCATGATCCCGCCTCCTTATATTTTAAACAGAATTTGACATACTTGGTACTTGTTGACTTTATTTCATGCTTATTTTCATTGCTGTACAGGCTATTTGATGAGTATCACCAGGAAATAGAAAATACATACCTACATTTTCCTCATATATGAACAGCAACACCCCTCTGGTCTGACTGCCTTTTCACTCTGGTGGTTCACAGTGTTTCAGAATGTTGCCCAGCAGAAACACTGTGAAATGTTAGCAGAAAATGAACCATGCGCAAATCTACCTCCCCTAGCATATGCTAAGTGCTCTCAGAACTTACGGACAGTCAGTATTTTTGCAGGCAGGGATAAGGCCATGCTAATACTCTTCCTGTTCGGTATTTCAAATTAAGATGTCCTTAATAGGATCAGCTCCATAAAGTTATGTTTATATTTAAATGCAAAATATTCTATGTAGGAAGCAACCCTTATCCACCAGCCAGTAAAGGAAATTCTAAAGACAGAAAAAGGTGGAAAAAAAAAAAAAATGCACCTCTTTTCTCATTTCTAATAATAACCGTGACTGGGAACTTCAGAGGCACTGTAAAAAGCACAAAACACATGATAGTATGTGTTGCATACATGTAACACCTACACATCCAGAAATTAGGGCTGGGAATTCTTCTGTCCTGTTACAGACATTACATCTGCAGAGGTCTACATCTATCAACACTTCCTTGGTTGCTGATGGGTAGAAGCAGGCACTTGTGAGCCACAATTTAGCTCATGCCAAAGCAGAAGTCTTCACTCAGATGAACCAGAGCACTGAAGTGTGTATCACACTCTTTCATGGGGACAGGGCAAAGCAAATTGATTTACTGATTTATGTAGACGTGCACAGATAGCTCAGATGAGTTACATCGGAGATTTTTGGGAGAAGGGTAACACTGACTAGACTTTCAAAGATAACAGCTGAACTCCAGTCCCTGTGGCATTCAGGAATTCTTTTTACCGTAGATTTAAATGGGACAAAAGTGACATGGCTTGCTGCTTTTATTCAGTGTCCTTTAGGGAAAGAAAGATGTAAGCTGAGTGCTCAATAAATCAGACTTGTCTGCACATATTTAAAACAAATGGGTTGGTTTAATTTTCCAAAGACATCTGTCTAGTACCATTCTAGACAACCTACATGGTCTCTGGTGGCTTCTTTAGAAGGTCACAGCTCTTCCAAATCTCCAGTGCCACTGCCTGATGGCCCTGTGCAGGTTTCTCTGATGGCAGTGGGTGCTATATTTAATCGAGTCTCAACAAAAAAAGGCCTGTAAGCAGTGCTAAAGAAACACAATGTTTGAAGGAATAAGTGTCTTAGTTCCCCTGGGGCAATGAGTCCACACCTGTGCACTGCAGCATCTGTCTCCAAAGCAAGTCTCTGAGTCAAAATGGACAAATGTAGAGAAAAATTACCATAAGCTAAGACACTGTGTTATTTATGGACAAGAGGAGATCATGATTCAGGCACCTCGTCCTCAACGCATGTTGATCAACTGTTCCTAGCACTTATGAAAATATTCTGCAGCCAGTTTTATGCCATGAAGAGATGTTAAATGGCTTAAAATACATTCTGCTCTGCCAGAAAAAAATGTTCAGCATGGCCCCATCACAAAACTTTGCCCAGAGTCTACCCGATACATATATTGCAGAAGAACTGCTTTAGAAAGGATTTGCTAAATGTGGCAAATGCAAGTGCTGTAGATGTTAACTGGAAATGCTCAGTAATCATCTATTGCTGATGGGTTTGGTGAATGTTCCTGAAGGTGGATAACTGAAAATGATACTGTCTGATGCAAAGAAGCCACGAAACATACACTTCTCTTCTCCTTCCAACCATCGCATAGTCTTTATTAATCAGAATATTAAATTAAATCTGAACAGCATTTATCTCTTAAATTCAATTTTTTTTCTGTGCATATGTCAGATATAGTCCATTCTATCTTTTGTCTTCTAGATGCCTGCTAATGCAGTATCTATTGTGAACTGCATATGTCAGGAAAAAAAAAATTATAGAATACTCCCCTGGATTCAGAGTAAGATAACCAAAATAAATCTGAGGAAAATCACCTTAATCCAGCAAAGTGCTTCAGCTTTAAGCATGCAAATAGACAATGACTTGCATGCTTAAAGTAAGACTCATGTATGTGTCTCTTGCTAAATTAAGCATAAATTATGTCTACATATCAAGCAGCAGCAAAAGCCCAGTAAAAAGACAAAATAAAGAAACCACAAAGAAAAGATAACCATGAAAGCTTTGGTTCAGAAGCAATGCTTTCTCAGATGTAATGCAGTCCACGTAAGGTCTGTTTTGTTTTGACTCAGTCACTTTATTATTTATTGCTCAGTATCAAAAGGAATCAAACTGACATTGATTAAAGGCCATTGTGAGTTGTAGGTAATATTCATATAATTCTTTGAAGAGTATGGTGCACATTGTAGGGATAAATTGAAATCATATAAGACTGAAATAGGAAGGAATCACAGTATGATGCAATCATGTAAACAACAGCACATACATATAAATTAATACAGATTTCCTTTGTCTGGTTGACAGGCCTGATCAAAAGTAGCAAATATTTTAATTCTAACAAACACTTGAGTTTTGCCTTTGAACGAGTGTATATTAAAAAAAATAAGCTTATAAAGCAGAGTGAATTAATATGTCTCTACTGCTTTTCCTCTTGATCTTTAAGGCTTATCAGAATCCTCCATCCTCCCACTGAGTTTATTCATTACTTAGGAAAATGAGTTCATTGTCTGAACTGAAAAAAACCAACCCATTTATAAATTGCTGATATTCCCACAGAAGATATGAAATCAGATACTTTTGATCAGCTGGAAGGACATTAATAATTGTTATAGACCACCTACATTAACAAAGGACCACATTTCAGCAGTTGACACCCCTGCAGTGAAGTGATACATAAGAGCTGAGAAATGTGTCTCTGAAAGGTTGGAGCCTGACCTGCTCTGTGAATTTCTGGTCAGGTGGAGAGTCGCACTGGAAATCATCAGGCTTTGAGTAAGATCAGTGATCCAAAGAGGGCAACCCAGCTCTGGAGACCTGAGCTTTGTAATGTGGATTCAAACTGCCTCAGTGTATGGAAGCAGGACTTGGGTTTTTTCAGAAATAGTATCAACTTGTTAGGACATCAATCTGGGATTAATCACAGTCAAGACTGGTGTTCAGCCTCAGGCTGGTTAAATAAGGCATGAATTCAGCAGGGAGCTTTGGGATAGGACTTAATCTCTATGTTGTAATACATGTTAAGCTGTTTAAGTGTATTTGGTGCAATTACACCCAATTAAATACTTGGAAATTAGGTCCCCAGTCTTTAAACATCATAAAGCCCCTGCTCCACAGCAGGATTGGCATTGGATGACTTGTTTAATTTGGATAAGAACCACAGGTCTCTCAGGCTGCTCTCCAGGTACCAAAAGGTTCATATGCCCAAAACATGTTTGAAGACATAGACAAACCAGAGCTGTCTACACAGTCTCGCTAGAATGGAGACGATTTCTGGGATGCTCACAGTGGTTTATGCCCAGGAGGAATCCATGCTAGGGTGTTTACTGCTGAGTCTTCAAAACTTCTATTTAGCAAATGGAGACGAGGCCTTTGGTGTGTGAACATAATGCAAAGACACTAGGTGTCTTTCTGTCATGAGTTCTGGATACTAATATTTATTAACTTCGCTTCTACAGGCAGTTTGTCCTTTCCTAGCATTTTCAGTCTTCTGGGGGTTAGTTAACTGTTTTATTTTTTATAAATAGGATTAATATATAAAATCTTTTAAGTGCAACAAACACAGAAAAATATAAAATGTTTCAAGCCTGTGGCTTGCTCCCAGCAGTTCACCCATTTTTCTGTATGACCAGATAAAGGTGCAAGAAACACAGAGGGATGCTTCCAAGCAGGCTTGTGAATCAGAGGACCGGCTATTTTTGTGAGCTATGAGAGCAGCCATCATACCCAACATACGCTGAGCGCTTTTGTTCATATCGAGAGGAAACAAAGGATGCAGGAGTTTGCTCTCTTTTATGTGGGAAGGTCGCGCAGGAAGAGAAAGCTGCTGACTTCCAGGGCACAGTGCGTTTCTCGAACTGACGTTCACGTGGTGTCTCTGAGCCACTTTGTCATGAGACAAAACACCAGGAATTAAACGCTGAAACTGACTGTTTGATGCTGGGGACAAAACTGTTGAACCACAGCCACACTTTATTACAAGCATTGGACTGTAGTATGAGGACAGTTTGAATGGTATTCCCCCCCTCCCCCCACTAAATACACGCTTCAAACAAGAAAGCAGTCCAACAGTTTTCTAAGACACAGAACAGGACGCAAGTTCAGTTCTTCAGAACAAGCTGCCTGTCTCCATCAGGGTTGTAACAGCCATCTTGCACCAGAAATCAGCCCAGACTTGGTTTGTTTCTTCTTTCCCTTACCTTATTCCCATTAGTATCCAAGGACCTCTCATTTCCCCAGTGGTTTCTGACTATGTTTACTTCCAATTATTCCACTTTTCTTATTTCTTAGTGTTGCTGTGGCAGTCTAAAAGTCTTTTTCTTCTTGTAGTTGCAGTTTTCTCGCTATTTCCCTGAACATCTGCAAGACAGCCCATCTGGGTTGACACAGTGTGAGATGAGGCAGACGGGCGTTGCCAACAAAGGGCTCCTACTGCAGCAAGGGGGCTGTTGAAATCAGATGTTTTCTAAGACATCTATGGGGACAAAGCCTTTCTTCTTCCCACTGTATACTTTGATAAAGCCTTCATGTTCCTTTTCAGAAGTCACACAAATCTGAATGCAAAGAAGGGATGAAAATAATAAATGCTTTGCCATGATCAAAGTGACAAAGTATTCCAAGTTCTTTATCAGGTGGGTATGACATCCCACTAGTTATTTAAGTGGAACAATCCCTTTTAGACTCTCACTGCTTTGACAAGAAACTCAAACTCATGTACTTAGAGACTTACCTTTCCCTCACTTTCATGAAGCACCACATATGAACCACATTGCTGAGGAGACCAGCTTCAGCGCAGGTAAGTCTGCACTGAAGAGGGGAGCTACAGCAAAAAGGACGACAAAAAGCTCTTTTGGGGGGCTTTCTGAAGCCAAGAAAAGCCTCTAGCCTGTGGATGCACACAGATCTATGGGACCGGATGGGTTACAACCAAGGGTGCTGAAAGAGCTGGCGGATGTGCTCGCCAAGCCACTTTCCATTATTTATCTGAAGTCCTGGCTAACTGG
>WUAM01000335.1:214803-253259 GCA_024336885.1 Actenoides hombroni | reverse complement strand
TCTACAACTACCTGAAAGGACATTGTAGAGAGGCTGGTGCTGGTCTCTTCTCTCAGGTAATTAGGGATAGAACCAGAAGGAATGGCCTAAAGCTGAAACAACACAGGTTTAGACTAGACACTAGGAAAAAAATATTCACAGAAAGAGTGGTAAAATATTGGAATGGGCTGCCCAGGGAGGTGGTTGAGTTGCCATCCCTGAATGTGTTTAAGCATCACTTAGATGTGGTGTTGGGGCATATGGTCTATGGGTGAACTTGTAAAGTAGGGCTAATGGTTGGACATGATGATGCCAAGGGTCTTTTCCAACCTAAATGATTCTGTGATATACATAGAATCATAGAACTGTTTCAGTTGGAAATGACCTTTAATACCATCGAGTCCAGCCACCAGCCTAACTCTGCCAATCCCACCACTAAACCACGTTCCCCTGCACCTCCTCTACATGTCTTTTAAATTTGTACTAATCAAAGGTTAAAAAATAGCCAGAAACTGATGGTCCTGTTGAGACTGACTCTGGCTTCTTGTGATGTCAATGCCAGGTCTTTAAAGTGCTCTGCCTGGACTAACACTTTGAAAGGCTCTGTCTGATGGGTATTTACAGTGTTTAATGATACTAATTTAGAGGGTATGAAATGAACAAAAATGGCTTGAAAGTGTTCCTGGCTGAATCCATTTCATCATGACTATTATAGATTGCATGGTGACACCTTAATACTACCTCTGAATCCTGGGCCAGTTTGTTCTGTTTAGAATCCCTCTGCAGTCACATCACCATTTGAAGTGGAGAAGTGTAAAGCACATGTACACAGAAAGGTGTTTCTAACTATTGTTATAGATGATGGTCTGTGTGTCTGAGAAGGACTACGAAAAAAGAGAGAAAAAGCCTAGAAAGACTAAAGATGGCTGAGCATGGCAAGAGTAGGAAAGAGCATCTTGGTTGAAAGATGCCCCTTTTCAGTTGATTCCTGCTGCTGTGTGGGAAAATGAGCCTTTGCAGCTTCTCCATAATAAGACCTGGCTGGTTAAAAGGAACACCTGACTCCATCACTGTGCTTTGCTCCTTACTAAAGATGTCTGCAGACCTCTAGCTTTTTACATGGGCCAAAGAATCCCCCAGACAGCCAGATCTCTAGAATGGACCTCCAGTAGGTTTGCGCTGCTCACTAGCAATACTGCATCTCTTGTTTAACCTCTGGTGCTGTGCAAAACATAATGTGAGAACATAATGCTTCTCCCTGATGTCTTCTCTCAGCAGAATGATTTGTGGGCAAAATAAAAATACTGAGCTTTCTGAACACTGGTTTTCTTAATATTTGGACTAAAAAAATGTAACAGATTTGGTCTTTTTTTTAGAGGTTGTTTTGGCTCTTGACTTTCTCAGTTGGGTGTAAATCAGGAGTAACTCCAGATAAATGCATGGTAGTATACAGGGATTTGGACTCCACCTGATAAGTAAGTTGATGATCCTCAGAATTAGCTGAAAGCGGGACCTAATATTATAAAGTCACTTCCTCATTCTTTCATCTCATTTTGTTTAAAAAAAAACCCAAAACACTAAAACCAAAACAAACAACTGTTAGGATCAGGACTGTTGCCTTAACTTGTCAACATCTGCCCTGAGCATTTTTTAATCTGTCAGTCAGCCCTGAGCAGATGGGGAATATGAGCAATTGGGAAATTATCCTTTAAGCTGCAGCGTCATTAATAGTCTCCTGTTCTAAGTCCTGTGCTTTGAATTTGGGCTTACATGGCAAATTCTCTTTGTCCAGGAGTAATTTTGAACTTGCTCAAATTTTCGGCAGCTGTCTTTTGCTTATCTTCTCACTTCCATCTATTTAACCCCTCTGTCAGCCATAGACTGGTCTTGATGAAGCAGGAATTTGTTTACGAGGTCAGCACAATTTCAAGAGCTGTCCTGGAGCCTGCAGACAGTGCCAGGTCAAGAGGTCTGAAAGCTCAAGCCTTCTGTTTGTCCATAAGAATGACAGCACAGGGACACTGTGGGTTTCTACATCTGCTGCTGGCTGTGCACTGAAGTTCTTGCCTGTGTGAGCTCTTTGGGTGGAAATGACAGGTAGTTCAGTCTTCATACCCATTCAGACATAGTGCAAGTGATGATGACAGGTTTTATAGCAGCTGTTTCACTAGATTCTGCATCAGGAACACCAGCTTGTTTTACTTACGACACTTATTTAGGGTTTTAAAGATGACCTGGACTAAACTGGATGCACAATGGGCTGTGCTCATGTTTTGTATTGCAAAACTTGTGTGCCACTCCTATCTCTGAAAGAGAAGCAAGACTGATATCAGTGAAAATCAGAGATAGCTGCAAAAAGACCCTTTTCTACTTAAGCCTAGCTGTGAAGTGCAGCAGTTATAGCTAGGGGGCAGATGAAGAACTGCAACATCACTTTCTGCACTAGGTTTGTGTTTTAGGTGATTCAGTCCAAATGCAGAAGTCACCATGATGCAACTGATCTTCAAAAGCTGCTAAGTCATACTCTTAGATGTTCAGCTCCTTTTAGAGTATCCCAGATTAAAAAGCTTGGGGACAAAGTAATTCCTAAGCAGCGAGGTGTAAAGTAGCAACAAACCATCCAGACTCATCAAAAGACCACGCAAGACAAGAGGATCCCCTGAGGCTGGAGAGCTGGGCTGCAATCCTGCCATTTCAAGCATAGCCCCATGGATATGGCTAAGCCCATTCCTAGACTGGCTGGATTATGATGTACATGTGCATAAAAGTCACTCTTCCAGAAATTCGTGTGACTGGGTGTTGGGATAAGAGGGAAGTTTGTCCTCTGAGCTGGGGTACAAAGGGGAGAGCAAGACTGACAGCTTTGGTATGGAGATTGTGGCCATCACAACAGCAGTAGCCTCTGCAGTCATAGCAGAAGGTGGGTGGGAGATGGTTTCGGTAACAGGCCTTCTTAACATCAGTGACATTTATAGAACACGTCCATCATCAAATGGATCTGCTGCACTGACCTTTATGCAAACTCACAGTCCACATTTGAACGAGCAAGAGAGCTTCTGGTTGCCAGTCTTGTTAAAACATTGTGGTTTGGGGTCATTTCTATTGCACAGGATGGCTTGGGTAATTTAAAATCAATTGTGTTATTTAATCACCAAAAGCCCAGCTCTAAAGTGGTATGTATTAGTGCAACTGTAGATGTCAGAGAGGCAGCCAGTGAAGGGTCTGAGTAGGTTTTTTTTTAAAGAGGTTATTTCCTCTATTTAAGTAGGATGTTGTAAGAGGAGTAAACCCAGGCGTTCAAACAATAGATTATTATGACTTCCTTAAAGATAAGGACGACTAAGAATGCTAAAGGCATTTGAAGAGATGCTTTTCCAAGCACTGATGATATATTACATATGGTGAGCTTTCTTTTGTGAAAGAGGTCAAATCAGAGCCTGTAGTCATGCAAAGAAGCATTTGTATAATGTGTGGCAATGCATTTGGTTAGGCTAGAGCAGCTGAAGAAAAATTTATGTATCCACGTGATGGTAAAATCAGAGTTGAAAATTATGCAGCCAGTATTGTGTGTGAGGAAGTTTATAAGAGTAAAAAAACCACAGAAATTGTCTGGTCTTTGTTTCCCTGTTAATAATCTGGCTTTACTGATGTCAGGGTCTCTGTCTGTCTCTCTCCCTTAGATTTGTGATTGAGCCCTGTGGTGCCCAGTCATCTTCTGAACTGGTGTCAGAACCCACAAATCCATCAGTGAACCCTAAACTCCAAGACGTTGATGTCTCTGAAGTGGTACTCTCTTTCTCCCCCAGGATGGATTTCTGATTTCATAATGAAATCTTCAAGGTACCCTTTGTGAAGAGCAGCTTGTGCATATTGTTCAAGATGGGTGAGCAAATTGTGTTGGTTTTCCCCCAGTCCTCTCAGCTTTGCCAGAAAGGTTTGCATGAATCTGAACCTCCAAGCGATTCCAGAGAAAGCCTCACGCACTGTGCTTCAAATATTCTCTACTCGCCTGAAATGGCTTTAAGGCAGACATGTGGCTTTGTTGATGTGGATATATTGTCTTTTGCCTTACAAGGATAGACTCTCCACCTGCAAGCATTCATAGAAGGAACACAGGATAGAGACCTGCAGTACAAACCTGGGATGGTATCAAGCAATAGAATGAAAATTCATATTCCTGTCACTGGATAGGTTTTTCTGTTGGCATATCACCCTTGCCTTTGTTGTCAGAATGGCTCTTGACTCTTATTAGACCTTGCAGAATTTGACCCAGTGAATTAACAGCATAAAATTGAGCCATTTCGCCATACTATGATCTCGAGCATCTATTAGCCCGGTTAATGAGTTTTTTCTATCTAAAGTGAGACTTGACAGGAATTAGTAACAATGAATAATTTCCTCTTCTTGCTAATCTGGAACAAGACAGTGCTTTGCACATAGTACATCTACTGCACTCACAGCACTCTGGACACTGTGCCCAGAGACAGCTAAAATGGCTTTTACATCCTGTTGAAATCCCCAAATAGAGTGAAGGAAAAAAAAAAAAAGAGAGAAGAATTCAGGTGACTAAAGTCTGGGCAGTCACTAGTCACTGTATTTTCTTAGATGTATCTCAAATACTGAGGAAAGAAACAGATCATGTTCCAGGCACACAAGATCTACCTCTAAGACCATGTGTTCTTCAAGCTGTGCCTCTGAAATCAGTAGGAGAGCGCATAATGTAGAAACTATGAAGATCCATGAGACTGAAAATTTTGGCCATGTTAGGCAAGGAGTATGTATTTGCACATGGCCACCACTGCCCTTAACTGGCTACTAGACACTATTACTGCACAAATAATAAATCTTGTGGTAAAATTGTACTGAACAGCATCTACCTGTGCTCATCTTGCACAGCATTCCCTCCAGTCAACAGTCAGACTGCTGGATGCTCAAGTCCACTGAGGATCTGGCACAGGAGAACTTACCTGGTTCTCTTTTAGAGTTATCTGTCCCTGTTCCTTGCAGCCAATGAAGGTCCTGATACACCTGTAAATCTTCTCATCGTGTTGCACTCTTTGCACAAAGTTAGCAGGAAAAAATCCAGTTCTGTCATCAATTTTCCCCTGTGGACAAAACATATAGATAGAAGATTATTAACACTAGTAGCTTTAATACAAGTTCAGTATTGAAAACAAAATCATTTTCCTTTTAGGTATAAAATAATTAGCACATACCTTCCACCAGTCTTCATTGGAGTCTTCCAGAAGAGTGATCATATCACCTGGCCTGGAATTAGAAGAGGAATAGTAGGTAAGATGACTCTTGTCATGGTGCATCAGCTTCCACAGTTACCTTCTAATAGGAAGGTGGTCCTTTTTTAGGTCATTTTATCTGAGCATTGGCTGCAAGCAGACTCAATGAAGCAGCAAAGTTTTCTTCAATCAACCATGGTAGTGCAGAAAGAGAGTCTCTGTATATTGGGGCTAGACCTTTATTATGAGACAATGTCTGTGAAATGGAATTTTTGCTTCCTGTCTAATAATAAAATGTTTAAAATACAGGTCCTATTTGTTATAGGCATTATCTCGTTATTTCAAGACATTTCACGCTGTTGGGACACACCACTTTATCATCTGCATTTTCAAGCTGTGATTGCAGAAGGAAGGCAGCAGGAAAATAGTTCTAGTTAACTGACAAAGGCAATTAGTCAGCAGGGATATAATTCTGCCCAAGAAGGTCTTTGGGATTTGAATGGGACATATTTACCTCTATAATGTGTGGCGCAGGGTTGTAATTGCTAAGTATCAGCATCCAGCTGACTAGTTACAAAGCAGAACTAGGAGAGTAATTTGGCTGAAAATGCTAATAGCAAAATGTGCTGAGCTGATTTTGTGCAGGTAGTTGAACAGTTATTTGACCTCCTTCCCCCCCACTGGTGGCACTTCATCAATGTTATTATGCAATTATAATAACTCTGCATTGTACAAAGCAAGTGGCAGCCCATTTCCAAACAGATTAACCTCAGAAAGCTCTGTCTGCTTGACAACAGGCATTTCTTTGATTCTAATAAAATTAATGGTTGACCCCTAATTATTCAGCTTTCCCTGCATTCCCTGTTAACCTCACTGAATTGTTGAGGTATCAGCACAAAAACGTGCAAGCACCTCTGGAGCGTACGAAGGAGAAGGAGTCCAATTTAACAGACTCTTTCAGAGCACATAGAAGATGTGAACCTGTCCAGGACGTGGCTGGAGGATGGGGCGGTGGTGGGCTTCTTTGGTCCACTTCCCAAGTGGTTATTGTTGCTGCTGACAACTGAAGAAACAGGCATTTAGTCTTCTAACACTACACAATCTGAACCAGAGTTTTCCACCTTTCACAAAAAGGTGCTATCAATATGGAAACAGGGTAGCATTTTCTTCAAGCCCTCCTCAGGAATCTGTTCCAATGTGTTTGGAATGATTAAATATTGCTGAGGTGAAAATGGAAGCTAGAGGAAAAAAGGTCAACTTGCTATCCCAGTTCTAAAAAGATATATTCTTTTTCATGAGAAAGGACATTTGAGTCCCTTATTCCAGTTTATATTTAATATAAATCACTTCAAGAGATTTTGAGGGAGCCCATCTTGCCACTTCAGAGTGAATAGGCTGTAACACCATTGGAGCCCTTACAGTGCAAGGAAGAACATTTTCAACAAGAAGGATTTAGATCTCAAAATCCCCTTCAGCCTGGTTGTTAGAAAAATACTTAGAAAAGAGAAATTTATTTGGCTGTCAGGGAAAGATGGCAACTGAACCTAAAGTCTCTTCATGTCAGTGGTCTGAGCACTGAGATTTTTAAATGCAAGGCCTGCACATCTTGCTTTCTGATAGCTTTTATTGCAGGGTTAACACAGATGACTCTAAACTCCAAAAAGGATTCAAAATACAAGTCCCAGATGGACCTATATTACTCTTGCTGCCTAGACTTCAGCTGCTAACCCCTGAAAGGGGGCAACTTGCTTGGTGTTTACTACTGGATGAAATCACTATCAGGTCTTACCTTTTTCTTCTGTAAATCACAGCCCTGGATAAGCTGTTTGCTCTTCATCAGTGCTCTAGAGTTCAGCAGGTGGCAAGATAGGTGCTCATCAGCCCTGAAGTGGCCACATAACCACTGATGATCAGAGTAGGTCCCTTCCAACTATTCTATTCTAGTCTAGTCTAGTCTATTTGTTTTGAAACTTCTTTTCTATGGTGTCCTTGCCAAAAGTCACCAGCTTTTTATTTATTAGAATAGTTCTGTATCTACAAATCGATACCCCTATAAAAAAATGTTTAGTACAAATGTCAGAATGAACCTTCCCCTCCCCCCCCCCAAGTCATATACAGCCATATGGCTCTCAGTACACAGAGGTCATATCAACCAACAAATATTTTGGGACTTTACCTCATCTCTAAGTCTTCATTTTCTTGTGGTACAAATTTGTACAAGGCAACATAGGTGTTCATTTGTAACGTGCTTTTATAAAATGGTCCCTTTAAGAAAAAAGAGAAAGAGAAAATTCAAATATCTGTCCGGTACAGGAATTTGGTTCATCTTAGAGACTGAGGAACTAAGAGCTGATTTTCCAAGAAATGACCAAGAATCATTTCACTGCTTTCACACTTTGGAGGACAGGGCCCAGTTACATTGCAAACCACTAGGGCGGTAACTATTTTCATTTAGAAATAAGATTTTTGAACCCCTAGATCAAATTCCAGGGTTCCAAAGAATACAAGCAGAAATCTGCACAAGCAGGTCCTTTTGGGTGACATCTCAAAAATGAGTCTGCCTTTTGCTCTTTGTTAATGTGTGACTCTTACAAGCCTAGTAGGGTATTACTGGCATAATATGTCTATCATACAGTCCTCGTTATGGATGGAGCTGGAGTTGTAGAGTGCACAGATCCAAAAAACAGGGTGGGAAAATCACTTTTGTAAACAGAAGGCTGCTTGCACTGGACTGCCTACAGAGAAGACTGGCTACTCCCTCTCCTCACTGGTAATCTGGAGAAAAAAAACCAACCCAGACCTAAACTAAATCCCAAATAATTCCAAAATCAAATCTGTGATTTTAACGTTACCGCAGTTCTGCTGCAATGGCATGTCCTCCCCACTGCATCTTTTATGTTCACAATATCAATTTGCAGTGAACAGAAGAACATAAAAGGGATCGTAATGGGTAAACCAAAGGCCCATACAGTCCTGTATATTGCTTCCAACTGTGGCTAGTGGCTCAGAAATGGTATAAGACTGTGACAGTCAAATAGCGATGCTTCTCCAGAAGTGTCCCCCAGCAGACCTACTCAAGGTCCTCAGCTACCCATAAACCCAAGGCTTTTATATGACTTCCCATTCCCATTGCTTTCTCACAAAATTTATGCCCATACCGGGGAATGTATATTTTTTGGTTCTTCTCCAAAGTGTTCTGTGCCATTTTCGGAGTATGTAAACACTGAAATAAAGCAAACACATAACATTTTAAGAGTAGTTTAAGACTCTCCACCTTAACAGGGTCACCTTTATTTTGTCAATCTCTTCCCCTTTCCCCCTTACTTTCTTTGCTCCCTTGTGCTCTCCTCTGAAGCCTTCTACACCAAAAAACCACAACAAAACCACATATACTATTGACACATGTCACAAAACAATTTTGGTCCTAAAGAATTTACAATTATAAGTAATTATAAATAATAAACCATTTTGATCAGATGAATATACAAGTACAACACTGGGAATAGATGGTCCCCTAACTGTATCGCTATTTAATGTCCAGCAGCCTTTTCCTCTTACTGACTGTTGTATTTTCACATTTCAGATGACCAGTATTTCATCTTAAAAGCATCTGCAAAACCTGATGAATATATATAAACAATATTGCAGGAGATCCATAAGAAAAAACCCTTCTTTCCCCTCTTTGATCACCCTTTATCTCTAAATGCTTGATAGCCTTCTTTGATCTCTCTCTCCAGGAATCCCTGCCTGGGGGGCATTGGATATGCTGTGTCTGTCCCTGATTAGGAGGTACCTGAATTACTTTCAAACTGGGATGGGTTATCTGAGACACAGGTTTGGATGTGTGAAAAATTACTTCCAAGTTGCTAAACCAAAAACTCACAGAGTAAGACAACGGTCACAGCACTTAACATACTTGATATCTAATGAGTTTGTACTTGCTTTGTGAGCTGACTTATGGCTGTCCTCAGTTATCTCCCTGTGGAAAAACCACAGAGGCTTTATTACATCGACTGAATTCACACCTCTGCAGAGGTTTTGAGCAGAAGGTGTATTTTGTAGTCTCCAACAAGCTGGAAATCTCCAAAATGGTAATAAGTATCAGGCAGACTGTCTGCATTTTCTTTTTCATTCTCTGCCATACAATGACATGTGTTCAGGGGAAAGAAGGTGCTGGGAAACACCAAACTGCTGCATTTCTTTCTGTCTCTGCCCTTTCACTTGCTTACCCTTGCTTCCATTATACGTGTATTTCTGCGGCTATACTACACTGTAAACGACAACCAAAGAGCCTTTGAAGAAGTTTTATGGGTGAACTAGAATCATAGAATGGGTTGGGTTGGAAAGGACCTTAAAGATCATCTAGTTCCAACCCTCCTGCCACAGGCAGGGACACCTTCCTCCAGACCAGGTTGCTCAAAGCTCCAGCCAACCTCATCTTGAACACATCCAGTGATGGCATATCCACAGCTTCCCTGGGCAAAAGTTCCCCCCAAAAAGTAAAGGTCCTTGATAGTAGAGAGTTGTACTTAGACAATGAAAAAAAAAATGTAGCATTCTTGTAACAGAGGAAAGACTACAGCCACAGTTTGCATGAGAAAGATCTGGTACAGAACTACGTGGACCCAGCAGCACATATAAGCACATGTTCTCTGATAAAATGTAAGCATTGTAATCCTAAAGTCCAGTGTCTGAATGTGAAGACATCATGTGAGCTGATACCTGCAGCGTTTAACCTGAAAATGCCCCAAGTTGTGTCTAGGTGGTCTGACTGCAGCTAACCTGGGGCCCTCACTGTGCTATGCACCAAGTGCTGTGGTAGAGGGACTCAGACCCTGCAAACTGTCATGAGTATCAGAGGGAAAGCCTTAAAAATAAGATTACATTCCTGTATCTTCTAGTATAGGGGTGTATGTGACAGTCACATAAAGGGGTGTAAAATGCTGCTGTTACAATCTGGCTGGGTTAATGTCCTACTCAAAATTAATTATGCTTTGGTTTTGTGTCTAGAGGAAAAGGAGTTAGGCAGGCAAATAGAAAAAGTTCTGGTGAATAATGAGCTGGGTAACCAGGAGCATTTTGGACTTGCAGAAAATCCTTCACCGGACACAGTAGAAGTATTTCAGCATTGTCTTTAGAGTAGTTTCTGCTTGGTGACAAAAAATAAAGCCGAGTTACTAATGTGCAGCCTCACAAGCTGCGGAGCTGACCCAGCCAGTGTGGAGGTAGGTGGACCGTATCCTCATGTTTGCCAAGAAGTGCTCACCAAAGCTGGGATTGTGGGCAGGACATCCCATATTTGACTCGAGGAGAAAGTGCTCAAATCCCTGTTGATAACAGGCTCATACATGTCACTTAAAGTACATTTGGGCTTGCGGCACTTCTCTTACAGATGGCAATTCACAGCAGTGAAGGAATATAACTGGCTTAGCAGAGGCTGAAGGGATGGAAATTAGGTATGCCATCTTACGGTTGTGAGATAGGAAGCTTTGCTTCGTAGTAAGTGTGCCAGTGCCTGATTGAAAGAATCTTCCCTTGGAGTTGTTGTCATAGGAGCGATTACATGGCTACACATGTGCTGGGTCCTTTCACCCTTATGCAGACAGCATCTTTTCCACTGTTTCCATTTAAGCAAAGAGTCTCAAACGTACATTTTCCCTAAAACCTTATTTGCAAAACACAGTTTTTTAGGGGGAAAAAACCCTCAACGACTGGAATGGACCTGAGTCATCAAGGCACTAAAGTGGAACTGCCTGCTAAAAAGGCAGTGGACGGCTGAGGAAAAAGAGCTGGTGAATCACCCTGGAACAGCATTTTGGATTTACTTTGTTAAATTTTTGATCTCTCTCTGTATATTACTAGGAGGCACTTGAATCTGAAGGCCACAGAGGTACATAGTTCATGTCTCCGCACAACAGAAATCCATCTATTTTCATATTTGTTTGCCTCAGGAGCAGCAGACACACACACACACACAAAGCAGGTTTTTTTACAGGCTGAAAGGATTTTACCATTTCCACAGCTTGTGCAAACAGTGCGGGCAGTTTATTAAAAATCTACCAAGGGGAAATTTCTGGAGTGACTGATGCATAATTTATACCCTGAGCCTCTGAAGGACGGATTGTAAAAATGCCAGTGCTGATCAAAGGAATCATTAATGCACTGCAGAAGTTATTTGGAGGTTTGACACATGCTGAGTTTTTTAAACTAATCTCTTTGCGTAAGTTCCTTGAATGCCTCTCAGTGTCTTCAGTGAATACAAATCTCAGGGGAATAAAAGTTTCTTTGGGTTTCAGAAATGAAAGTACCGTTCGACAGTGAAATAAAAAGTTATCTGAAAACTCAAACAGGGCCAAATAAATCTCAGGTGGGCAGTACTGAACAATGTGAAGCAGGCTGAATTCTTTATCTGTAACCAGGTCAGGTCAGCTTGCACTTGCAAGGCAGAAAACCTAAGAAAAATTGTCTGGAGAAAGAAAATAATACAGATGGGATGTCACAAAAGGAGGGGGAGGAAAGGACTGAACACAGTGAGGGCAGGTGATAGGACTGGGAGGAGAGAAAAGGAATAAGGAGGTAGCATAAAGTGGGAAGGGACAGCTGAAGCTGGCATTTCACCTACAAGAACTGCTAGCAGTGTGTAAGGAGCACTGAGGGTGCTATGAAGAAGAAGATTTATTTTTGTAGTGTACATCTCATGTGAGATTCAACAAAGCAGCCTTCAGGTGCTGCTAGAGATGTTGCTCTGATGGTTTGCGCCTGAAGTGCGGCTTAGTACTTCAATCCCTCCCCCTTTGTACTTATTGCTTCCCTTGCCATGACTGAACTCAAGAACAGGGGCACAGATGCAGATGAGATTTTATTACTAAGCTCTCAATTGGTATGATGGTCTTGAAATCCCATCATACTGATGCTGTAAAAACATTGCTCTTGTACTGCTGAGCAGACAAAGGAATTGGGCTATTAATATTACTGGGCACATACAATAGTTTTGCTAAGAAGGTGCAATTACAATCAGGATTCATTGTGTTGGACATTTTACAGACATATGGGTATTATATGATTTATTTCCCATCCCAAAGAGGTTATGATATATAGAAACATGTAGACAAGTCAAACATACGGAAAAGAAAGAAAGTATTTTTGTTCCACTTTGCCAATGTGGAACTGAAGCATGTTACGTCATTAGTCTACAATCATGTTCCTGAAGCATAGGAGTTAGGAAATGGACCTGAACCTTCTCCAGTGTCAGGTCTGCACACAACAAATTAAGAAAACTGGTGGCTTGGATTTCACCTAAATGACAAAAAGCATTCCTCAAATTCTTGCACCAACTATATGCTCCACTCACCACCCACTTTGAAAACCAGAATACTGCTAAAACATGAACATGCCACAAAATAACCTCAAAACATCTGAAATATTTTGTACACAGGTAAATACATCTGAAGATGCCATCATGGCCTGGCAGCACTCACCGCTGTTGCTGCGTTTCCTGCTTATGTCAAGGGTGCCTGCAGAGCTATCACCTTCCTCAGGAACTTCTGCCAGATCAGCTGTCTGCAGGGACATAAAGAGCACAGCAGAGGGAATAAGCCAGGAAGAGTGAGCGATGAGGTGAAATAAGACCACACAAGAGCCTTTGGGGAATGCAGTACTTTGGGGCTATCAACCTACTCCACAGGGAAGAGTGAAAGCCCAGACAGAACTCCAGCCTGAGCTCACAGTCCGGAGTACAAAAGATTTCTGTAGTATAAAGTGAAGTGAAAGTTAAGGCCCAAAGGATTATGTTAAACAAAGTGGTTCTCCATATCAAATAGAAGAGGCTTGGGGGAATTTCTAGATCCTGCAGATATACTAAATAGCTATCTGCCAAGGAGACTGGACATTAATTGAAACTGCTGACTATTAATTTACTAGCCCTGAATACATTATTCACTAAAATAACTGTAATGTGAGGGTGATTTGAATTTTGTTAACGCGCAGTGAAAGAAGGAGCTAGTGTGATGGAGTTGAAGTCAGTCTTTAAATATCTGCCCTCGCTTTCTATTTAAACAGTCATCTAGCTGGTATGGTTAGGAAAAAATGACACCCAAATGTTGCTGTTAGAATTACTATGATTTCTTATTTGTATCATATTAATGTCAATCACGACTAAGAGACCCATTGTTCTAGGGTGCAGGAAAACATGGGATGACATAACCTGAAGCCTCAGAAACATACTCTGCAGAAGGAACCAGATTCCTTGGCTGGGTAGTCAGCTTCTCCATGTAGAGCACAACAGGAACCAGGAGCTGCTCCAAACGACCCTGTCTGAACCTGACCTTAGGGAACTTTAGTTTCTAAACTCTCCACACGTGACCTCTTTTGGGTAAAGCATCTTGAAGAGCCATAAAAAACCTAAATGTTCAACTTGAGTCAGGTGCTCTCTAGTCTGAAAAACTGAGGCCTAAGCTTTATTTATTTGTTGCTAACAGGCTTTTAAGACAAGTGGAAGAATTTAACTTCACTGTTCTGTGACACTTTACAATTGTACTGTACACACAGCTCTGCCCATTGCTTCGCAGACCTTTGCCTGCATCACGGGAAGAAAAGCCAGACGAGGAACATGCTCTGCTTTTGTTCAGCGAGCACAAAATCTGAATTGTTTTATAGATTTTTTTTAATGTGATTTTTTTTTTTCCTTTTACTAGTGTTGACAAAAAAGCTTTTTTTAGAAAGTACTTTGAAAATTTTATTTCCCCTATCTAGTTCTTTCCTAGCTACCTCTCCATCCAAGGATGCTAACGAACAAAGAGGTTCAAAATAGACTAGTGCCATGGGTATCTTGTGGTTATCCTGTTAACCTTGCTATTTTAAGAGCCTTCTGCTTTACTACTCTATTATGCCTTGGGTTTCAACTCAGCCTTTGTGCAGGTCATACACAAATGGGTCACCTCTTGATGAAGGTGGCACTGGAATAGCAATGCTGACATGGAGTTAGCATAGAGCATATCTAGGGACTTCTAGTTGCTGGCTGGAGAAGGGAACAATTTGCTTTCTTGCAATGCTAACTCCTGGCTATTTTTTAGCTCACTGCTACAGCACGTTCCTCAGCCTTCATAGACTAACTTCATAATTGCTGATTAGCTTTGTATTTTGTTGGGTGCTAGTGGACATGGGACGTGCAGTGATGTCTCTTCTGTATATACCTCATCCAAAACCTCCTGAAGTAACCTCAGTTACCTTTAGTGATTTTTCAGTCAAGAGATACATGACAAATGGTCAACGGAAATGATAGACATACAAAGCTGCTTTTGAGAGGAACTGATCCCCAAAAACCAAGCCAGAACTGGAATCAGATTTACATCACCTCAAGTGACTTTTGGTATAAATGTGGGTTGCAGAAGCACATTTTTGAAGGACATAATAAATCTGGGGCATATGGCCCCTTTCTTTTATGGGAAATGCAGAATCCGGGCTGAATAATCACAGTGGGTGTGTCCACGCTGCTTGATCATGTTAAAAGTACCTTGGCTAGTTCAGAGCAAGGCTGCGCTCTCTACTCTGCACAGAGACATGAACTGCAGTCCTGGAAGCTTTATGGCTGTGGAGGCAAAGCACAGCTCCGGGGCTAGTCATCTGTGCTTTTAACTACCTTCAGTAGGAGCAGCTATGTCCTTCGAGAGCTTGGACACCACCTGCGACGTGAAGCAGTATCCCAGGTGTCACCATGTCCCTGGTATGGCGACATGGCAGAACAAGCTGCAAAGTCCCTGGGAGCCTCAGAGCTGCATTGCTGCTTCTGCTTTGAGAGGAGCAGAACAGCACAGAAGTGGGGACCACTAGGGAAATATCTTAGTCTCTATGTGTTATTAATTGTACATATGCTGTTAGTTCACATGCTCCAGTGCATTTCTATGTGGCCTCTAATGACTCTGTGTCACATTCCTGCTGTGGTCACTGCTCAGTGCATGCTTCTGGGTCGTAAAGATCCGTGGCCCCATCAGGGTTGTGTCGCCTCCTGGTTTTTAATCCTTGTCTCAGTCCACAGGCCTGCACTGGTTCCGCATGTCTCTTAATTCAGTTCTCTTACGTTTCCCATTTTCTGTACGCTGGCACATGTTATATTCTCTCTCAGCCTCGATACCCTGCAGAAATTCCCATAATGAACTTGCGTTCCTCATTGTACACCCACACCCCACCTAGTTATGATCGGCTCCTTAGGGCAAACTGACACAGCATTCGTGATTTCTACGCTCAAGTTATTCATAATTCAGCAGAATGCCTTATTGATTTAGAAAGCAATAATTACATTTGCAGAACTTCTGTTTCAGAGTAAATGACATAATTGAAAGAAAGAGCTGCAATCACAACGCGACAGGTGGTAGAGTCACTTTGGGTTTTAAAAAAAAGAATGGAAATTACCAAATTCTTTTTAAGGCACAAACAAAGGTGGCTAAGGAACATGCCCTTTAATAACACCCTTGCACATTTCGCTTAGTTCTTGTTTGAATTTATGTCTTCTTTCTTATCTGACACAAATGGATGACTGTTCAGAGGTCACCTATACCGCCTGAGGTTACTGTTCAGCCAGGTTGTGTGAGCCTACGTTAAAGTGCCAAGGAAGTGTTTTGCCAAAGACAAGCAGATATTAGCACAACTTTACATTAAATATGTAAGAATTTGCTTTGAGGCCTGAAGACCAAGAATCTTTATGTTTCTGTGTCTGGTGATTTTTATTCTGGAGTGAATGAAGGAGAGACTCTCCCATAGCATGGGTCTGAGTTTTAGACTTGGCAATCAGCTTTAGCCTCCAGTATGATAATTTTTTTGCTTGTTTTGCATGAGGAGGGGCAGAGTAGGGAGGATCTCTTGAAAAAAAAGAGCCTCAAGCATAGGCTTAAGTGTCTGTTTATGAGAGGTAAGAGGGTATGAAACATTTTTTTGACACCATGAATGAGCTCCTGATCTCATGGGTCCCAATACTTTTGAAATAACCATTTCTGTAAGGAAGAAATTGGTGATTGCTACTCTTGAACCAGCTATGGATTTAACAAAGGCAGGGCTAGGGGAAGTATCATAGAATCATGGAACGGTTTGGGTTGGAAGGGACCTTTAAAGGACACTTAGTCCAACCCCTGAACAGGGACATCTTCACCTAGAGCAGGTTGCTTGAAGCCCTGTCCAACCTCACCTGGAATAGTTCCAGGGATGGGGCTTCTACCACATCTCTGGGCAACCTGGGCCAGGGTCTCACCAATTTCACTGTAAAAAATTTCTTCCTTCTCTATAGCCTAAATCTCCCCTCTTTTAGTTTAAAACCATCACCCCTTGTCTTGTCACAACAGGTCCTGATAAAAAGATTGTCCCTATCTTTCTGACAGGCCCCTTGAAGTACTGAAAGACCACAGTAAGGTCTCCTTGGAGCCATCTCTTCTCCAGGTGGAACAACTCCAACTCTCTCAGCCTTGCCTCACAGTAGAGGGGTTCCAGCCCTCTCATCATTTTTGTGGCCTCCTCTGGACTCACTCATTTCCCTCGTCCTCTTTCTCCAGCCCTTTTGCCATGGTCCTGAGGAAACTGACTTTTATAATAAGGGAGAGTGAGTGACAAAGACCAAATGAAGGTGAAATTCTTCCTGTCTGGATACAAGCTGAGTACACCTGCTTGCATTTGGGTTTTTAAGAGAGGAGCCCAAATCTGTGATGCCTCCTTCCTGAGCATCCACTGGGCAGGGGTGGAGGTGCCAGTCCTTCGCCTTGGTGTAGCAGCAGTGGCTTGTACTATGGAGTTTGTACTTTTAAATCTAGACTCTGAGGCTCCGATCATCCATTGCTATCACTTGTATGAAGGGTAAACATCCACCATCAACAACATCTACTACCATCAACACCATCAGGATGCGTCTACTCCAGCATGACAGTTGAATATATCTATTCCACTTTTATGCAGATATGCAAGATCAAAAGTATATAAATTCCTTTTCCAATCCAAAAAAGAAGATTAATTTTATTGGGTTTTTTTGTTTGTTTGTGTTTTGTAATTAATTTTATTTATTTTATTTATTTTTCTAAAGAGTCTTCTAAAAGATACTTAAACCCCGAGTTTACAAAAATGATTTCTGGTCTCATTTTGAAAGTTGAGAGTGACATTGTTTTTTTTACAGTTTGAAATACAAGTTTTGTAAACTCTGATACAAACTTCTGTGAATAAATATCTGTCGCTCGTCCAAAAAGAAAAGAGAAAAAAAATCTGGGTACTTACAGAGTTTCTGTTGGGAGAGTCAGACCCACTTCCAGAACTGCCCTTTTTGGTTTTCTGGGCTAAGGAAGTCCCAAAGCGGAGAGTTTCATACACAGGGTCAACCTTATTTCCACAGGCTGCAATAGAAGGAGCAAAACATGCATTAATCAATCCATTGAAGACATTTATGGTCATATTCCCGCTCCACTTGGAGAAACACCTGCCTTTACTAATATCTCAACACGAGTTGAGAGGTTATCCTGAGAAAAAGTGGTTGATGAACTTAGTGGAATTGGCTTTTGTTAGTGATTTTGTGCTGCCACTCTTCTCCCATAATGATAATCCTTCCCTCAAACAGACTCTTTTTGTCACTGCCATTGCCTTGTCTCTTTTCATCTGTCATCCTCCTTCTCTAGTCACCACTGATGCTGCCTACACTGAGGTAAAGATGACAAAGTACCAAGAGTCTTTAATCCATGTTTGCTGCCCGTTCCTACCATTGACCTCTTGGATTCCTCTCAACAGTAGATGCCTGAAGGGAAAACCCCTGCATTATGCCAGAACATCCTTGTGGTATGGGTGGGCCATCACCCTCATCCGTCTACCCTCACAGTGGTCCTACCTGGCTAATGTGGGTTCTCACTCCCACTTTCCCTCATAGCTGGCCCCAAAAGTCATCTCCCATGGCAGAGAAATGGATGTTTTCAACTGGTATGGGCAAATTCAGTTCAAATTCTTTTCTACATACTGCATGATGAGACCTCAGCCTCACTTGTGGTACAAGGCAGTAGTCACGTAGAATGCAAAGTAGAATGCACTGTGTAGGGAAATTTTGACTGAAGTACTGCAAAAATACATGAGATTTTGAATTTCGAGGAGTCCAGACCACACCTCATTTTTAAGACAGAGTTGGTTTAAAATGTTTCTATTGCTTCTGACAAATATGATGGATGTTTTTGAGGATGAGAAACTTAGATGAAATTAATGTAATTCACTTTTCTATTTTTTTTTTTAACTGACAAAACCAACCAAGTAAATGTCCTCAGACAAGTCATTTTAAACTGACTGCCTAGTTTGGGCTGTCGGGTTTTGTACTGCCAGGCTTGCCTGGGACAAGAACTGGTGGAGAGAAATATTTTACAGAATCAGCTCAATTTCTCCATCTCAAAATGTTTCTTTTCAGGGATTTGGTATTACAGTGAGCAAAATCTGGTCTTTTAAATGCCCAGTGTATAGACCTGGTCAGGATGGAAAAAATATGAGGAAAGTAAGAAGTGTGGATGAAAAAGGATGAAAAACATCCCTCAAAAGCCAGACCAGTGGTTTGAATGCCTCCCGCTGTTTTTATCTCCCTTTTTTTTTTGATCTCTCTTTTATCTGGTTCATCCCAGCTCAGACCTTCACCTCAATATTCCAGTGCTTCTTCCCTTGCAAGTTCCTACCCTTGATCTCAGTTAGATATTACCTTAAACAGGGTAATTGCTAAGAGCTTACATGTATGGGGTTTTGAGTGAAACGCACAATAAACACACCCTCTCCTCTTCCAGGTTTGTATCTTTGAAGTGGTCCTTTCCTGAGATGGCAGAAGGACATCCAGTCACCGAAAGGAGCTGGAAGGCTGCTGAGGGTAAATACCATGGCTGGAAGTCTGCCGCTGCGGTTGCAGAGCACTGCTAAAGGGAGACTGAATGGAAAAGCAATCAAAACCTACCAATAGGCATCACTTCTTTGATGCAGCCAAACTGTTCATGAATGAGCAGTGGTGAGCTGTAGTACCGTCGAAATCCCTTCGGCTGGAGGGAGAGAAAGCAAAACCAAGTGAAGCGCACTGCTGCCACAATTGAGGTAGCAGAAATCAAGTCAACTGGTGGCACAACAGTGTGGTGAGGCTGGAAATTTGCCTCCTGTTGCTGAGTCACTGTTGGGGTTTAGAGATCAGGGATTTATTTGATTTTTCTCCTGGAAAAAAAACCCAACTTCCCATATTTATATGGAGGGAGGGGCTCATTTTTAGCTCCCCTTTTTCTTTTGTCTTGCACAAAAGCAGCGCTAATTAATTGCAGCAGAAATGTTGAATCATTAGATGTTCTGGGAAGTTTCCCTCTGCCTGGCTTCTTATGTGGTGTGAATTTGCATTGTTTTGCATTTGCTAAACAGGCGACTCTCCTTCCCCACCCAGACTCCAAATCCTCACGTTCCCATGTATGCACTTGCAAAACCCAAAGAATTTAGAGCTTTTTCTATAGGTTTTTCTAAGGTTTGCTACTGACTGCAGCTTCCACTGCTTTTTTTTCTTGGAAGGGAAAAAAACTCCCCATGTCATCACCAGATATCCCCTCGATGTTTATTTGCAGAGAAATGCACTATAATAACTCATTATACCATTAAAGAATACCACAACATGGCCAATAACAGTGCCCTGAGCCACTCTAAAAACCTTTCTTAGAAGGTTAAACATATCCCACTACCTCTCTAATTTACTATCTCGGCTAGCAAGTATCTCAGGCAAAGGTTTGAGTACCTAAAATGAAGGGGCTAACATCAAAGTCTCTGGAAATGTCCTGCAAGTTATTAGGGATTCACAAATGATCTTGGATTTCTAATCTTTTCAGGCTGTTAGAACTTCCAGTCAAAGAAGGGGAAAAGCCTCGTGGAGATGTGTTTATTTTCTGTATCCTGTGTTCAGTATACACCAAAAACACAATAGGAAGGAATTAAGGGATTGATAAACTTGTTTTCTTAGAGGAATAAATCCCAGATTCTCAACTCTTGATTTGTTCCCAAACTAGATTTCGACAGAACATGAGATCATAAAACTCCTGTAACTTTGCTAGACAACTTCCTGCTGTAAATTTGGTCTCTACTTTTTGCTTTTGCAAACTGATGATCACAAGAGCTGAGGCTGGAATCAAGAAATGTGTGAAACAATTCACATGATTTAATAGTTGGCTTGTCCAGGGCTTGCAGCAAGGTCATTCAGCTCTTCACAGGCCAAATTCCTAGACCAGAGTGACTCACACTAGGGCTATGATTATGGTTTAAATGCATAAATATTTTCCGTAGGTGTATAAACAACATCAGGTTTCACTGAGTGCTCTTGGAGATAGAAGACATTTCCAGTGGAATGTGGGGTTTCTAACATTTTTGAAGTCAACACTGTATTTGTCATAATTTAACACAGTGAAACTGTTTGGTTTTAACTCATATATGTCTCAGGTGCCTTTAGGTTGCAACAAATCTGAGAACATCTGAAACACGAATACATGTATTCAGTTTTCATATTCCAGATGGTCATTTTTTCCACGTTCTTACTCCAAAAGTAACCAAAAGAACTATATTTCCATAAAAGCCATTTTTGGGTCAGAATCATCTCCAACATAGTGTCCTGCCTTTGCCAATAATGAAAATTTGCTCCTCAGAAGGTGACACAGGCTGTGTCCATATAGGGGCAGGTCTCCTCCCAATCTCTCCTCCCAAGAAATTGCTTCAAACTCTGCAGTGTCTCACTGTGAAATATCCTTTAGTTTTATTTTTAAGATTAATTATGTTTTTTCTTGAAGTCCTAACAGTGGAAGAAACAATAGAACATAATTTGAAAGATTTTTCACTCCATTAAAATGCTTTCACTAATTCATAGCATTTCTTGAGAGATTTACACTGCAGCAAGCAGAATTTAAATCAAAGGAATTAATTCTGTTATTTAGCTAAATTTGGATTACATAACCATATCTTCGCATCCACAAAGCAGATCACATTTGTGTTTAATTTTTGTTCAGGTTTTTGAGTAGTAGCAATCGCCCAAATTGATACTGGGGCACTGCCTGTCTTTACTTTTCCCACCTCAGTGAAGTGACCCAGGGTCAGTTCTGTTAATGCACCAGCTAAATGCCAGCCAGGGGTGCCAGGCACAGGGAGGAAGGGGCTCCAGCACAAGCTGGTGCCTCCCACTGGGCTTGCTGCCCCGAGCCACTCACTCACCAGCTTGCCCATGCAACGCTGCTGTCCAATGCTGTCCGCACACTTGTGGTGGATGCTCATCTTACAAGCCTTGCAGCGCAGTCCGTGCTTAGCTGTTGTCCCTGTGAAGTGCGCGGAAATGATTTAATTAGACAAAATCCATAGCTTCTATGCATTTAACGAATGGCCTGAAAGAACTGACGGGGACAGCAGTTGCTGTAAGTATTGACAGTGTTCTTCGTCTTGTCTACATTTTTATACACATTTGAAAAAGCATTTTCTTTACAGCTTCTCCATTTTAGCCATATCTCCCCCGACTCTTGCCTACGTTATTGCTGCCTTTAGAGATATATTGGATTATGCTCTGTTGTATGATAGCCTTACCAGTTTAATCTGAACATGAGGAAAACCTACTTTCCTGTGAGGGTGCTGGAACAGGCTGCCCAGGGAGCTTGTGGAGTGTCCTTCTCTGGAGAGATTCCAAACCCATCTGGACAATGCAATCCTGGGCAACCTGCTCTAAGTTAACCTGCTTTAGTAGGTGGGTTGGACTTGGTGATCTCCAGAGGTCCTTTCCAACCCCTACCATGCTGCGATTCTGTGATATCTCTGTCTCATGAATATCAAGCAAAATCCCTTTGCTATTTCAGAAGAGTTTGGTATGAGAGCTGTGCATGGCTGAGGGAGCCAGTGAAGGAGCATCCAGACTCTGGAGCTGCCCTAAAGAGCCAGGCCATCATTAGAGTGCTGGTTTTGTGGGGGAGAGGTAGCTCCAGGGGTGTGGGTGTGAGGGCTAAGCCAGTAAGGTAAAGGCTCTCTTACTTTTGCCCATCCAGGCACCCAGGGACTGCTGCTCTCAACACTCTGGGCCAGTGCTTGGAGGGTGCAGGAAGGGCTCCTTGCACATCCCTGAGCAGGGCAGTGAGGATGCCATGGGTCTGACCCTGCTGTCCCTTCAATGGCAGTGGAAAAGTTCAGTGCCACAGGTAGGGGAACTCCAGGAGAAATTTTGCCTCACAGAATCACAGAATGTTAGGGGTTGGAAGGGACCTCGAAAGATCATCTAGTCCAACCCCAGATCATCTAGTCCAACCCCAAGCAGACTTCTCCCACTTGGGCAACAGTAGTTCTGTCTTCAATGTGGACCTGCTCTTAAATGACAGAGCCAAGTCTGTTTGCTTCCAGGCAGGAACAGTCACTTTTATTCATACACTCATAAGACTTCCTAAACTACACAAAAGCAGTTAAGCTGCAGTGACCCTTTTATCACCACAGGACCATGTAAACGAGATGAGTAAACAACATGTCAGTTCATTATCATCTACTGTGAGAGTGAGTAAGAAAAAGGTAGTAAAAAAACCCAAAAAACTCTTGACATTTTAAACATCCCTCATTAGTCAGATGTGGTAAGAATATTAGTCAGAAGGATCCTGCATCTGAAATTACTCATGTAGCTCTTGGTTATTTCAGTAGTCAATGCCATGTACATGCTGCTGACTTCATTCAGTGAACTGCTATGTCTGAAAGCAGCACTTCAGGGAAGGGCTTATCAAGTCGGTGGCAAAACCTGAGCCTTGACAGGACTGTTTTTGGGGGAAGAGATCCCTGAAGTGGCCACTTTCCAGCCAGACAGGCAGGCTGGAGGAGCTGGGGGAGGTTGCAGTGAGCCAGGCACAGATGTTTTATTCACATACTTTTTGTAGGAAAGGGAACCAACTTCCTCCTCGCCTTCCCGCTGAGATTGCTGGGGAGATGGGGAGTGAATGGGGTTAAGTGTGGGGTGCACCCCAGGGATCCCCATGGAGTGAGGTCAGCACCTACTCCCCACATGTTGCCAGCCTGGTCCTTCTCAGCTGAGCTGATGCACAGCCCCTCACTGCTCGGGTATGTTGCAGGCATCTCGCCTAATTCCTGGGGTCTGTTGCTTTAGTAAACAGAGGATTTACTAGAAGAAAACATCCCTGTTGGTTTTCTTTGGTTTTTGTTGTTGTTTTGTTGGTTTTGTATTTTGTTTATTTCTTTTGTGGGTTTTTTTTTTGTTTTGTTGGTTTGGTTTTTTTGTTTGTTTGGTTTGGTTTTGTGGTTGTGGGGTTTTTTTCTGCATGGTTGCACTTGCTGTGAGGATTTTATCAGTTATAGTTTCTTTTCAATAACACATGCTTAAACCAATACTGACTTCTGCAGCTTTGTGCTTTTATTACCGATGATGAAACGCTGAATCACCCTTCCTGGTGATCAACAACACACTGAGGAAACAGGATTTCCTCCACATTTTTTTTTAATTGTATTTATAGAGTGGAATGAAAAAAAAGGAAAATGACGCCATATTTGCCTATGCAACACATATTTAACGTCAGTGCTCACACTGGGTCTAATTCTGCTCTCACGCTGGTCTGTACCAACACGACGCTTACCTGCTTTACCACATTACTCCTGAGGTTCAGCTGAGAAGGCATCAGTCTCACAGTCCTTTCTGACAGCTGTGTTATGCTCTTCCAGCCATTTTAGCATTAACGTTACAAGATGGATATCGGTCCTTACACGTTAGAGCCATGTGACCCGAGAAGATACACATTTGTCAGTGTAGTAACCGTGCATCCAAACGACATGCAAAACAAACACAAAGTGTCTGTGCTACTTTCAAAAATCAAGCCCCACCTTCTTCAAAACAGAAATTGTGGTCGCGTGAAACACAGAATCACGCACAGAGAATCGCTCAGGTTGGAAAAGACCTTCAAGATCATCATCGAGTCCAACCTCAACCTAACCCTACTACCCTAACAACCCACTGCTAAACCATGCCCCCAAGCACCACATCCAAACGATTTTTAAACACATTCGGGGACGGTGACTCAACCACTTCTCTGGGTTCCTTTCAGCCTGTTCCAGGTGCTGAACAACCTTTCTATAAAGAAGTTTTTCCTGATATCCAACCTAAACCTACCCTGGCTCCACTTGAGGCCATCTCTCCTTCTCCTTTCACCAGTGAGAAGAGACCAACCCCAACAAGCAAGACAATAAATAAAACGGCAAATAAATAACAAAAGTTCTGCTGCTGAATGCCATTGGTTACCTGTGGGTAGGTAAGTAGTGGCTTCAAAGAGAGTGAAAAGTATTTCAGTCACACATTTGAGTCTACAAGAAGTCTCTGTAAATCAAAATGAAATTCCCTTTAACTACCAAATGCTTCAATCTTTACTTCTTTGTCATTTCTAACTACTCAGTTTACTGTGGGATTAGGCAGCTTGGAAATAATTTGCATGTATTTTCCTGCCTCCCACTGTGGAATAACTAAAAGGCTTAAGGAAGCAACATTTATTCTGTATTTACACTTTACCATATCTCAAGCTCTCAAAATGGCATTTCTACAAGATTTTCTTTTCTCCCCAGGATGATTCTTTCTTCTTCAGTTTCTGATCTCCATTACACCAAATCAAACCTCCTCAGAGAATCATGGCTAAGCTATTTCAGAACTGCATGCCAGAGATCAGACAACCACATATCAGCAACGTATCTGACCCAAATGTTCCTGAGGTGCAAATCTGAGACACAGTCACAGCTCACATTATGGAGAACAACAGGTCCATATTCACTATAGGTGTACTAAACATACACGAAATTGTAGAAAATAGGTGGTATTAATGACTATAAGTAAAAAATTATAATGATGACAATAATAATAATACTACCACCACCACAACCAGGCAGATTATTTGAGGGGATTATTATTGCTCATTTCACTTCTCTGCTGCAGGGTAGCAGGGCTTGTTTGAAGTTGAAAGCCTCTCTGTGTTGTTCTTATTCCCACTGGGTTAATCTCTCTGTAGATTGAAACATGGGGAAGGAGAAGAGTAAGGAGAGAGTTCATATTTGACATGGTTGCAGCAGTGTCTGGAAGGAACAGCGTTCCTGCAGAAGGGGTAGTGTATGGGATACTAAAATGCTCTCCTCAGGGACTTCTGCTGGACAGACTGTGATGACCTGCAAGCCTGACCACCACTCCTTTATGCCTAAATAGCTGGCAGCCTGCTTGCAGCCTAATGTTTATTCCCATTAGCAGATATTCCCCTATGCCAACCTTAAAGCACAGCTGGAAGCTACTGGGATGAAGTACTCACTGAAATGCCTTAGCTCACCCGAAGTCACTTCAAATTGTAGTGGATCAGAAATAGAGGAACTAAAGGCTTAACAATTAATCTAAACTTGGAGTACCATAACTACTATTTTTTTCTCTGGTTTTCATTCAAAGGGCGAGTAGACTAGCAGCTTTGATGGACTCCTTGTTCTGACCTTCAAAAAGCAATCATCTCCCCCACCCTCTTCTCCAAAGATCCTCACTAAGGTTACATAATCAAATTGTTAAATGCTGAGCATGCCAGAACAAAGGTTCTGCTCAGACATTTTTTGATTGCAATCTAAGGATGTGATTGTCACTATTTTGATTCAAGGCACACTACTTCATCCACTGAACAGGATGGCTGGTGTTCAATGAATGGGCAGCTCTGTTCAATACTTCTTTTTCACTTCCATCGGTCAGTGTGCGTCCTTAAGCATCATCTCTTGAGTACCATATTAGCCTAATTCCAAGGACAAGGTGATCAATAACCTCATGGACTTTGCTGTGGGCTCACTGTCTTCGAGTCTTTCTAGCTTGCAATATGGGCATGTTTGCCAGAACTTGGATGGGATGGCTCCCATTTGGGGGATTAATGGGTAAAACTGTCATGGGTGTCACTAATATGGCACTATTTGACCCACATGCCAGCATTTAATTTGCAAACATTGCAAGATGCTAAAACTGGGGGGTTAGAATGAAAAGTTCTGGACATGTTTAACTGATTCACAGTGCCCATAAACATAACCATCAACATGGTCACAAAATTCATATAGGAAGGAAACCACATACATTTGCACATATGTCCACTGTGTCCTGTGCATTCATGTATCTATTAATTATCTCACAGAGTGTAAAGGTTGGCATTCCTTTTGCAAGTGAAAAAGCCCAAACTGACAAAACAAAGTGTTTCACTGGAAGCAAATGAGGAAATTTCATGTCAGGCAACCTGAGTAGCTCTTAAATAAACTTACAAATGAGGTTCTACCACAGTCATTTTCTTCACATACCACCTAATGCGTCCAGACACCCAGCGCTGGAAGGATACGTTGTTTTGAGAAGCAGGTCATGTTTAATAACACCTCTCTAGAAATACTCCATGACTCGGTCAGCTCCCATTTGCATATCTAAACCAGCGGCTAGGTTTTCCAGAATAGCCATGGAAAATCGAATCTTCAACTGTTCTGATAATCTGACCTTAAATACTACTTAATGAACACACTGCATTGCTTTTGTAAATCTATCTTTTTTGGAGGAAGCCTAAATGGAAAGAGAACATCTCAATATAGGTGAACAGAAAGATTTTGAGTCAGAAAGAGTCAGGGGAGACAGGGCAGAACTGGATTCCAAGCCTTTATGCCTGTCTTTATTATAAAAGTAATTTAGTAAGTACTCTATATTTCAGGAAAGTGACATTTACCTTAAGGAATGCAGATAAGAATTATGGTTGTCACACACATGCAAAGGGAACCTTCATCACCCTCTTGGCCAGCACAGCTATGGGTGCAGCACTGTTGGCTGATGCTTTTTGCCTGTTATTTCAAGAGTCTACATAAGATTAGTAACTAGAGTGGGAAAATGAGTCCTACAGCCTGGAGACATTTGAAAGAAAATTGGAAATGTTGGTAACAGCATGACGTTATGCTGACTCTATAAGGATAATTATATCAGACACTTCTGCTGAAGTTTAAAAAAGAATAAATAAAGAGAGGATAAAAAGATTCAGGTCTATAAAAGAGAGAAAGAAGAAGGGAAAGAGACACAGAGAGACTGTCACCTCCAGCTAATACACCTATGATCCAGCCATTATTTTTTATTGTTCCAGCTGAGAGGAACATGCCAGTCAGAAATTGTTTTGATTTTAAAATCTCATAAATATATTCAAAATTACATATTTTCCATAGTACTTCAACTTCTGCTGTGGGAGAATGATAAAAATAATGAGTGCTCTGTCCCTTTCTCCCTAAGTGCATTTGCAATTGTTACTAGGAAGTTGTCTCCATGCCAGATTTTACGGGAAATGGAGAATTTTAAGCAAGCCGGGCCAGTATTGTAGCAGTGAAGGGTTTAGGATGTCACCTTAGAAGGAGAAAGAAAAGTCCCTGAAACGACGCTGGGCCCGCTGCAGTCATCTCTAAGCCTTTGCACAATTTCCCCTCCCATCCCATTCTTCATTTTTAATTTTTTTGTGGTGTAAAAGCAGATGTGGCGCTGAGGGACATGGTTTAGTCCCTCACAGTGCTGGGTTAAGAGTTGGACTTGATGATCTTAAAATTCTCTTCCAACCAAAAAGATTCTATGACAATTCAACTTGCTAGATGTGGTCTCCAGATGCACTGACTCATACACAAATATTCACCTCACAGAAAATTACCGGTACTATTAGCAATCCTCCCATCGCACTTTCCACTGCTAAATACAGGACTGAGCGCATTGTTCATGAAAGTAATAAAAACAGGACATAATAATTTTGTGATCTGCTGTGTATTGTTCCTATTTGGCCCACAGATGAAAGTATTACAGCAGCTCTTGGCATTGTCATTTTGGTGGTTCAAAAGGATCAATTTTCTTTCTTTAAGGAGACAAAATTGCACTTTGCAGACATCCTTCTCTTTTGACCTGACTGTATAATCTACACTCATTTGAATGCTGTGGCAAAGGCACTCTGTGCATGAATAACAGATGTGTAGGATGAAAAAGTTCAAAACACAGAAGAAACTCAGTAAAAATCTTATTTAGGCAATTTTTCATGAATAACAGCAGCATGGGATTGACTTCAAAGGTTTTACTCTTTGGTAAGGGGTTTCTTGGGGGTTTTTTTTTTGAGGTGTTTATTCGTTTGTTCAGTGGTGGTTTGTTGGTTTTCTTTACAGTTAAGTCTGCCAGCTTAAAACATACAGACCTGCAGGTAGGTTAACTAACTAGCTCCTTGGGATGGGGGTATACTTTACAGGAATGTCTGACAACCTATGAGAACCAGAGGAGAAACCCCTCGATTTGGTAACAAGCTGCCAGGTCTGGACCTGACATCTTGACTGGCTGGAGTGTCCCATTCCCCTGAGTACACCTTATGTCATCCTAAACCAAATGGAATGTAAGGAGAAGCTGGGACTTGCATATTTATGTTCTGTAGAACAGGACTTGATATCCAACCATGGTACCTATCCTGCCACATTAATACATTTTAGATTATGTGTCACTGAGAGGTGTGGGTCTGAGTGCCTACCCCACCCAATTTCCCAGAAAAATATAAAACATTTAAACAGCAGGAAAAGTTGCTTTGCACGTAGGCAGGCTACAAAACAGTGCATAAAATTAGAACTGACTTCCTAGTGACATAGTTTTCTTTAGAAACGACATGCTGAGGAAAAAAACTGAGGCAGTAATAGGCAAGTTGTTCTTCAAGGCTATTACAGAGATGAAAAATATCCCTACTAAAATAAAGTCCTTTCTAACTTCATGGTTTTAAATCACACGTATCAGCAAGAGGAAATGCCTTTATTCCTCTTGCAAATCAACTCTGTAACTCCTTGAGAAAGAGCTTCCAATGCTGCCAGACATTTTATTGTGTGGTTCTGGAACAATGAGACTTACTTAAAATGCAAATAGGCCTTTCCTCTCTTGGTACAGAAGTGATTATCATTCTTGATGTCTGGTGATCAGAAGAGGATGAAACTTTCTGCCGCGTGGCCACAAGAGGGTTTTTTTGCCATGCACTTTTCACATATTCAGCAGCTTTGCTATAAATGTCTGTCCCTGAAAGGAAATATCCACCTCCGTATGTCTTAAAATATCACCTCAGGTTTTTGATCATCTAAATGTTAATTAAGATGCTGGAAGACCATGATAAATAAACTAACAGCTAACTGTTATGGAAAGAAAAAGTCCCAGTCCTCTAAAAACCAAACACAATAAATCGTACCTAACATTCTTTGCTTTAAACCAACTGACACTTATATCTCAATTCCTACATTTTCTAGATAATTTCCTAGACTGCTGAGGCTGTGCTTGTAGGTCTTTGCATGGGATTACTTTGCTGAGAAGGAAAATGGCTCCAAGACAGGCATAGATTTGCCTAAGGGAGGTGATGCTGAACTGCACCAGAGATGATGATGGTACCAGAGCTGAACAGGGCAAGGAAACACAAAGAAATTAAGCCTGATGTGGTATCCCAAAAGAGGACGAGCAGAGATAAGGGCCGATCTCAGTCATACTAGTAAACATAGTGTGTTCAGTAAGTCTTCTTGAGATGAAGATGATGGAAGTCAGATTTCAAACAAGATCTCCATGTTGGCAGGCTCTGGTTATTTGTACAACTCATGTCCTTACATGAGTCGAAATTAAAAGCCATCCAGTTACAATCTTTTTCTGTGTGTGTGTTTTGAGATGCTTTGAGAAAGGAGTGAAATTTTGTAGGGCCACTTAGATGTGCCAAAACTTTGATCTTTCAAGGGCCTTGTACTATCATAGAGGAGTTGGAAAACAAACAGTATCGGAGCAAAAACTATGCTGCAAAATTAAGAGCAGGGCTCTGGGCTTGCTGAAAATGTGAGAAAACTGTTACAGAACAAAAGAACAGTCTGCCCTCAGCAAAGCGATTTAATATCCTGCCTGTTGCTTACAGAGGTCCATCAACAATGGGTTTGAAATGAGAGGCTGACAGAAGATTAGGATAATCAATTAGGACTGTAACAGGTTTAGTTAAAAAAAACCCCTGATATATAAAGAGACAGTTGCTCTCTGGCCTCTTGCCATTTCAAACTTACTGAGGTTTTTGGCTCTTTCCTCCTGTAGCAAAAATGCTCCCCAATCAGTGGAACCTTTCATTGCTCCTGGTCTTTGTTAGCACAGACTGACAGGCAGCACCTGCAGCTTCCTACGTGACACAATGATGTGTGACTTACCATGGCCGTCACTCCTCTCCCTTTCTCTTTTACCCATTCCATAGTAGCTAGTGATGGAGCTGGAAAGTGAAGCTACAAAAGATAACTATACGTATCTCAATCTAAAAATCTAGTGCATGGTCAGGTTCTGGCCACGCAAAGGCTTCTGTTCCAAAGCCATTTCTTCCCTCGGATCACAAAGTTGAGGAGGACTTAATCAGAAGCTACAGGTGGAAGTGACAGCATGATGTGGTCAGACTAGAGATGATTCAAGGCACCACCATAAGTAACTGGACAGCTACACCAGTTTGGTGGGCTCAGTTTGCAGGGAAGTTATTTTGCTAGTGACAACATGTTGCTCCTTTACAGAATTTTAGAGTCACACTTTATAGGGGTTTCATGTTTTATTTCCAGGAGTGCTAAATGTGGAAAAACATTCAAATGAAACCTCTCAACCCAAGTGCAAGTTTTTCCAAACTTCTTTTTTTTTTCCCCAGAAATAGTTACATCACACAAGTTTGGAAAAACCTCACTTTTCTTTACTCCTGTCATCTGCTCAAAGAGTCAATTTTAGCCTTCACTGTTAGAATCCAAGAGAATTTAGTACTTGACACATAGCAATGCTGAGCTAAATGCACCTACAAGGACACTTCCATATAGCATCAATTATTCTTTAAATGAATAAGAAAAACTTCTGTCAAATGATTGTACAGAAGTTTCTGCAGCTCAGCAATGTATGACTGGGCAGTGAAAAACAGGGACATGAAGCTGAAGTTTTACTTTATAAATATTTAAATTTTTTAAAACCAAAATTACCAAAAATCTGCTTTCTATGTTAAAAATTCATCCCCATGCTTCACAAAAAAAAGACCTGGTGCAGCACGCAAAGTCTGACCAGACAGTTTCATGTGCCATAGATCTTGGAATATGAAAGATTGCTACACTAGCGAGAGGTGTAGCTAGGAAAAGAGGCAATGTGAGCACTGCAAATACAAGTTCCCTTCTCAATACACCCAGTCCTCATTTGGAGGGTTCTTCCTGTGCTTTAGGAAAAAATCTATAGCCAAATCTATATCCTTTTGTGATGGCTGAGGAAGGCAATCAGGAACATGCTGACTATGATGTTACAGTTCAGATGGGCTCAGGGATTTTCTCAGCCATATGCCATTTCCTTTCTTGGTTGGGAAAGGGGAATTGTTGTGGAGAGTGGAGGAACCACAGCCTGGTGGGGTTGGAGGGGATCTCCGGAGATCATCCAGTCCAACCCCGCTGCTAAAGGAGGTTCACCCAGAGCAAGCTGCCTAGGATCAAATCCAGGTGGGTTTTGAATATCTCCAGAGAAGGAGATATAGCCACCTTTTTTTTCTTTTTAATTAATTATTTTTATCTCTTGATTCCAACCCTTCTCTTGAGCAGGAAATAACCTAGCGGTCTGAACAAAATATTTCAAGGTTTTCAAGATCAGTGCCTGCATGTTACAAAGGTAATTTGTAATATTCAACTGCAGAGTGTGTCTTTAGAATTAGAATTCAGGGAGAGGACACGTGTGCAGCACCCTTCAGCACATAAGGTAAACTCATGTCAAAGAGGAAAAAAGTTATTGATTGTGTATAACTGGAAAAGTAAAATTTAGGCAGAAGACAATTGCATCTATTTGCATGTGTATTACCAAGACAGAGAGAGCTACAGGATCATTGCTCTCTGAGACATCCTTCTATATTAAGGACATCAACAAGCAACCGTGGGTAGGCATTTTAGTCTACATAATGGCAACGCTCCATTTCTTGCAAAAGCATTTCTGCTAATTGCCTCATTCGGTGGCTTCTGCAACTCATAGTAAGGTGAAGCTCCTAATAATTTCCCTTCTAGGCGATGTTTTTGTCAGCTATGTGGCAATGTCATTATCCCCTAACAGTGATACTCTGATAGACAAAGAGACTAAAGCAGAAAAACAATGGTTTTTACTAGAAGGTCAGCTTCAAAGAAGATGCATTTAATTTGCTTATCTGAAGACACCCTATGCCTCATAGGAGCTCAGGAAAAGTCTACAGCAGGACAAAAAAAAGAAATCTTGTATTCTACTGTATCCCTAGGTCTTAAACAAATCTTAAGCTTACCATTATGTTCTCCAATAGGGCTGATCTCTGGGGGAATGGCCACTACTGAGTAGTTTTACAATGTAGTTTTTGGTCAAAAATCATCTTGGCTAACATCACGTTAAAATACTGATTACAATGTACATGCTGGATAATTTTATTGTTTTCCATCTAATTAGGCAGCAAATGTTGGTCAGCATCTTTAAATCTCTTTTCACAGAGGCTTCACTGCAGTTTCATGTTAATAACAATTTTCCCCAAATTACAGTGAGCTTGAAAATTATCTAGTAACAAATGTGAGGCATGCTTGATGCTGTTCAAGGACAAATTAGAATTTAAAATATATTTCCACCCTCTTTTCTCAGCTAAGCAGTTCCTGATTATCCAATTTACTGATAACATTCCTGCCTCATCTCAGAGGAGGAAGCCCTCCCAGAGGATAAACAGACTAAATATTTGCTTTTCAATATTTGCTCTAAAATATGTTTAACTCTTTATTACCAAAGAAAAATATTAATTTCATGCAGGGATAATGTGTGGCACTCTGTAGCTACTTTAGAAATGTGAGGCTGTATGAATTGGATTATTTTTTTCACGCTTATTAAAAACAGATGTACTGATGGAGCACATTTAGACTGTGTATACCATACATGCTTCTATCTCTTTCTATCTGTTCATCCCAGCTTTATGTATTTTAATAGACTTTCTGGAAATTTTGCAGAATCCAGATGATTTCTATACCTGACTAGTTTACAGCTAACAGTTAACCGCATTCTGTACAGTTTGATTAGTGTAGCACTTAGCTTCCTATTTCCAAAAGGCTTTTGTTTAGCTCTTGTTACAGGGCTCCTCTCAAAAGTGGAAAGATTTAAGCTTACAGAGAGTAATTAACCCAAGAAAGAAATCATAGAAGAAGCCAGGTTCAATTTCAAGCTAACAGATACGTTAAAATTATTATTTTCCATAAATTTTGTGGAGATGCGTGTTAAAAAATACAATGTTTTTGTTTGCCCTAAACTCCAGCACAGCAGGTCAGAGAGGACTGAAGTAATTCTCACACAGATTCTCAAAAGTGCTAGAAGATGTAGGTGCCTAAAGCCATTCAGCATTGATTGGAGCGAAAACCCAAGTCTCCTAATTCATAGAATGTTTTGTGTTGGAAAAGACCTTTAAAGGCCACCTAGTCCAAACCACCTGCAGTGAGCAGGGGCATCTACAACTAGAGCAGGTTGCTCAGAGCCCCAGCCAACCTCACCTGGAATGTTTCTAGGGATTGGGCATCGACCACCTCTCTGGGCAACCTGAACCAGTGTCTCACCACCCTTATTGTAAAAAATTTCTTTCTCCTCTCTAGTCTAAATCTCCCCTCTTTTAGTTTAAAACCATCACCCCTTGCCTGGTTGCAACAGGCCCTGCTAAAAAGATTGTCCCCAAATCCAAGAGTGTGTTTACTGCAGGGAAGGAAACGGGAGAGACAGGGACAGTATACTGGAAGTAAACTGTGCTAGGGGGTTATTTTCTTGCCTGTTTGTTTTCTACAGGTTTCTCTGACTGATACCTACTTAGTTCCCTGAGAAGGCAGTTATTGAGCTACTTATCCCCAGAGCTGCAAAGGTCTGGAGAATCTGCATCCAAACCAGAAACTCAATCTCCCTGAGACCAACTATAAATGCTTACATCTCAGGCACCTAAGCCAGCAATGAAATGATCCAGAAGAAACTGGTTTTGGCTATTGGATGTTGCAGACCATGATTTCATTTGATTTTTCTCAAAGTCTGTGGACCTCTAGCACATCTTTCCGGGCAAAGATACACTAAACAGGTACGTCATAGAATCATAGAATCATAGGGGTTGGAAGGGACCTAGAAAGATCATCTAGTCCAAACCCCCTGCTAGAGCAGGATCACCTATATCAGATCACAGAGGAACATGTCCAGGCGAGTTTTCAATGCCTCCAGAGAAGTAGACTCCACAACCGCCCTGGGCAGCACGTGAATAAACCAGGTCAAAATTAGATGTCAGAGTTAAGGTTAAGCATGGAATGAAACTGCTAAGTATGCTTTGGAAACACAAAGAAACACACAATTAGGTTGTTATAAATGAGCATCTATTTCTTTAAACCACAGCTTTAAAGGACTGACTTTAAAGTCAGCAATTTTTAAAAGCAAAGTGGCTTTCTTTTTTGCTACACTACTTACATTTGACTTAGATGGGAATACATTAATTGCATGTAATATGCTTGGAATGTGTGGAAAATAACATTTTCTCCATGTGAGTCAGCAACAGGAAATGAGCTGCAAATGAGTAAAATGTTGAGAAGTCTACAAATGAAGGGGTTTTTTTTAAATACACGATGTTTTTCAAGAGTAGACTACTGACATCATGGTTTCTTCCAGAGTAAAGCATCAGAGAGATGGCTGATGACACACCAAAGACTGAATAAGAGCAAGAACTTGCTTCTGATCAGCATAGTTTAAGACTCTAATCTGACACAACATTAATTTAATGGTTTCTGTCTTTGCTGCTGGCAGGCAGTTTTGCCTCCCCTTATTGCACATTCCCAGAGGTTACCATATTCTTGTTAAACACAAAAAATGGTAGGTAACATGAAGCAAACTCAGAGGTGATCTGACTTGATTTTCTTTTCACAGTCATGTGAAATAAATAAAACATTGTCTTTTAAATAACGATCTAGAGATACATTCCACAAGATGCTTTGATTTTCAAAATTTCCCCTTGCTAGGGTTAGATATTAAAATGGTAATAAATACTGCTAGTAAGAACAGCAAGTGAAAGGGTTTCTAAGAGCTGTACTATAAGAGGATGCTCAAGAGTGGATATATTTAGGAGAATATATAACCCACCATGGAGCTGAAACCTCAGTCCTAAACTAGCCAACGCTTGGACCTCACAGTGGCAGAAAGAAGTACAGAGTCTGCTCCAATATAGAATCAGAGAATCACAGAATAGCTTGGGTTGGAAGGGACCTTAAAGACCATCTAGTTGCAACCCTCCTGTCATGGGCAGGGACACCTCACACTAGACCAGATTGCTCAAAGCCCCATCCAGCCTGGATTTGAACACACCCAGTGATGGAGCATCCACAGCTTCCCTGGGCAGCCTGTTCCAGTGTCCCACCACCCTCAGAGTGAAGAACTTCTTCCTAATTTCTAATCTAAATTTTCTCTCTTCCAGTTTGAAGCCACTGCCCTATCCTATCACTACAAGCCCTTGTAAAAAGTCCCTCTCCAATATATTATTGATTTGCTCTGAAATTATGTGAATTATTACTGTTGACTTCAGTATTAGAACTGATGATTGTATGGGAGCATTTGATGCTGCAAAAAGGCCCCATTACCTTAAAATGGATCCTCCATGCACTTCTCAGAGCTCACTTGATTCTGCAGTTTTCTCCCTTATTTCGTTTGGGAGAAAACTACTGCTTCTATATCAAATTTTCCTTCTGTTTGCTGAGATAGAATTCTAGCCCCAGTCTAATACAATTGGTAGGAATACTCCAGCCTCTGTCTTCAATGTGAGGTATGAAGTTTTTTTCTTCTTTGAAACCAAAGGAATAAACAGAGTTTCTTTCAATTATGTTGCATTGCAGCCTTGACTGTATGTGAAACATTTAAATGAGTACGTTTGTGTTATACTAATACTCTTCTGAATGATGAAACCAATTCCATGTATTTGGCTTTTATCTTATGACTGTACTTATGTCAAATGAACAAACAAGCACACACATGCTGCATACCAGAGGCAGCATTTGGCTCAGCATGCCTGACCATCAAGGAGAGATAATGCATGTATTTTTTGTAGGAAGATAATGTCTTGGGTTCCTCTGCTTTAATTTTGCTGTGAAAAGGGTGGTACAGGGAGCCTGCTGACTCTACTCTGAGTGTCCTGCTCACTCTGAAACCATAGAGAGATCCTGCCATGCAGAGACTGAAGTGCAAGCTGCACATTCAGGCCATGCACAGTTCATTGTGCTGCCCTGTACCAAACAGAGTTGCTTGGTTCATAGATCAGAGAGCCATTTAAGGTGAACCTGGAATCATTCTTGGTGGCCAAACTGAAACCATCTAAAGTCAAGCCAGGATTTTCCTGGACTCTTTTCCCCAGCCTTCAAAACATGTATCTGTCTTTGCCTTTATTCTCATCAATAAGGAATTTAAAGCCATAGACTCATTACTCTCAAACATCACTGCCCGTGAAAACTGCAAATAGAGAGAACAAATAGGCTTCATGTTGCGACTGCAAATTCAGAGTCCCTGCACAGAAGTGAATTTTTTTCTGTCTGCCTTCAGGAGCAGACCTGACATAATTTCCTGAGAAGTTGCCTGTTTTGCTTCACCATCCCCATAACCAACAGTTGACCAACTTATACGGATTAACTGAGCTGCAAACACTAACATCCAGATCTCCCACGCAGCTTAAAATACAATACAGCAAAACCTGCCATGACTGCAGTACGGATCAAAGAGAGGGGATTACAGGAACAGAGTAGATGTCTGCCTATGAGAATCAGGGCATCTGGACTTGAAGGCATTAAAAGGTAAAACTCTTAACATCTTTTCTGCCATACCTCCAAGCAAAGATGAGCCAGAGAAGGTCAGAGCAATTCACCTGACTCAACCAGACAAAATAGGTCACATTAGCTTCTCCAGCAATTATGAAAGGATTCCTTCTCTAATGAAATGGCTAAGGTACAGAAGAGAAAAGGGAAGCCTTCAGAGGATAGAGAAGAACAGAAAAAGTTCAGAAGGCAGGTAGGGTTAAAGCTGATGTTTTAAAGCTTATGCACATGCTTCAGTGCTTTCCTATCCCAGGCATGACACAGATTGCCCAGCAGAGGACAAGGGCATGGGTGTTTACGAACTGGAGTTACTCCCTGCAAAGTTTGCTGCCAGAAATAATCTGTCTTGAGCAGAAGTGTTTTGAAACATTATTGCTGAGTTGTGCAGATTTGTGATGGTATTAATGTCCATATAACTTCATGAGGAGCTGTCAGAAATGCAAGGGACTTACATTTGCAGCATGTATTTGTGATACTAAAGCTTTGATAGAACACCATCCACATTACAGAAGGAGACAAGTTCCAGGCCTGCTTCCATATATAAAGTTATTCAAACTAACTACCTATCTTCCAGACTTCCTTCCAGTCTCTGGATTATGAACTTCCCTAAGGTGACGCTTTTCTCCTCCACCCTTTGACTTTTTCTACCACTTCAAGTAGAGTAAAAAACCCAACACATAAAAGACTATAAAATAACACCAAAAACCTGGGATAAAAACTCCTGTTTCCCTTATTCAGTAGAGCTGTGGCACTGACACGATGAAATCAGGCCTCATGTGCTTCATTCTTTAATTTATGGAAGCAGGATTGTCTTGCATCAGATTTAATGTTCTGCAGACAGCTGCCTTTTCCAAAGCACGCTGTTTCCCAGCACAAGTGGGGGACACTGAGCACTCATGTGGAAAAGTAGGTACCACTCTCTGAGAAAGGTTGAGATCCATTGGCATCTTTCAAGGACTTACCATACTGTTCTCTGAAAGGCAGTGACTTCCATGTCAAGGGACATAAGATTCTTACAGTAAGCTAGACAATTTACAGACAACAGTTTGTGCTTAAAGACCTGCACCACTTCTACATAGAATCATAGAATAGTTTCACCTGGAAGAGACCTTTAAGATCATCAAGTCCAACCTTATTCCTAGCCATATCAAAAACCACTAAACCATGTCCCTAAGCACAACATCTACCTGCCTCTTAAACACTTCCAGGGATGGTGACTCCTCCACCTCCGTGGGCAGCCCATTCCAATGCCTGACAACCCTTTCTGGAAAGAAATGCTTCCTAATATCCAGCTTGAACCTCCCCTGGTTCAACTTCAGGCCATTTCCTCTTGTTCTGTCACTTGTCACCAGGGAGAACAGACCAACCCCTGCCTCACTACAACTTCCC
>WUAM01000335.1:167417-214703 GCA_024336885.1 Actenoides hombroni | reverse complement strand
TGTCATAGTTTTCCTGTTTCATCATGGCTTCAAGCTCATCCTGTTTGTTGCTCATACTCCATGCATTGGTATAGATGCACTTCAGATGAGCTAATGAGCCCAGCACCTTTTTGTGAGTGTGAGGGTACCATTTCTTACCAGACACTTCTCAGATACTTCCCTGACTTCTAAAACATCAACAACTGGCCCTACCTCTTAATTTCTCATTACATGGCTATCTCTTGTCTCCACTGAGAGGACAGAGTGAGAGTCCTCACTAGCACACCATCCTGTAAGCCCTGGCATGCTTCCCTTACTCATGGCTTACTCATAGCAGGTCCAGTTATACCCCCTTCCCCCTTCAAAACTAGTTTAAATCTCTACCAATGTGCCCTTCTAACTCCTGCCCTAGAATCCTTTTTTCCCTCTGTGACAGGTGCACCCCCTTTGTAGCCAGCAGGCCAGGTATCTTGTATATCAACCCATGATCATAAACCCCAAAGCCCTGCTGATAACACCAATCCCGAAACAATGAATTAATCTGGTTACTCTTTCTGATAATTCCCTCTTTTATCCCTGCCACTGGAGGGATGGAAGAGAACACAACTTGCACTCCTGATCCCTTAAGCATCTTGCCCAGGGCCCTAAAATCTCTCTTAATTGATTTTGGGCTTCTAGTAGTGACATCATCACTACCCACCTGAAATACCAAAAGCAGATAGTAATCTGAAGACTTCACCAGAATGGGGAGTTTGTCTATCACATCCTTAACTCGTGCCCCAGGGAGACAACAGACTTCCCTATTAAGCGGGTCTGAAGAGCATATTGGGCCCTCCATCCCCCTCAGGAGGGGGTCATCCACAACACTGACTCCTCATGTTTTCTTTCATTTTCTTTCATGAAGCTAAACCAGTGTTTTATTCCTTGTCCTGCCTAAAAAGCTGGAAATAGTGTCACTCCCTTTCACACTGGTACACTGCCACTGAATTTATCCCTGATCTACTGTTCTTGGACCATTAGATCATAAGTAGCAAGAAGACCAGACCATGGGCATAACAAGACAGTGCAACAATGTGAATTTCTAGGACCAGACTTCTGAAGAGCAACTCCTACAGACTCCCACAACGGTGACCATGCATGTTCTACACCTCCAGCCACCTGCCACCACTTCTTTCCTGACCTCTCCCTGCACAGCCCCATAAACAATCTGCAGGATGAAGACTGACTTACAAGCAGGGCTTCATATGGAGTTGCTCTCTGTACACTGAAGAGAATAATAAACTATTATCTCTGTTCTCTGTCATTCAGACTCTGTCAGTAACTTAGATATCCCATGGACAGTTTCAGAGAAAAGACAGGGTGTGGGAACAGACACAAGGAGCAAGAGAGTTAGAATTACAGATGTGGAACAGAGTAAGGATAGCAGACATGAATTTGCAAGATGGATTTCTGCTGCTTCTAGTGTACAACTGAGTTTGTGCTTGGTGCTTTGTGTAACCAGAAGGAGAGAGGAACTTGACTCTAGCTGAAGCCCTCACCTATAATTTGTCATAGCAGTATGTGTCTACAAGGCAAGAGATCTGTCAACAAATATAGACCTTGTATTAGCCTTTGTTTGCCCTGTCTGAATGTAAGTCCAGACTTTGCATGAATATTCTCAAGTAGACATCTGGGCTCATATAAGTTACGGAAAGGTCATTCTGCACGTTTCAGTACGGACACCCACGCAGATATAGAAAAAAATTGTTTCTTACCAACAATCATGTGGTTGCAGACATCGCAGAAGGTAGGTTTTTTGAAGATGTGCTCCTGGAAGATGTGAGTCTTGTTTTCTGGCAGCTGCTGGGCTCTGATGGGGGAGGACGCCTGGCTTTCTGAGCTGGGGAGCTGCCCAGTGCTTGTGCTCACCTCAGGCATCAAGTCTACTTGCAGTTTCACATCGCTATTAGTCCTCTGGAAGAAATTGTCTGCACTTTTACTCCGCAAGCTTTTGGTCTTGAAGGAAAGTGATCGTTTCAGTTTCTGCAGCTGCGACAAATAAACCAGTTACAATTACTGCCTTTCCCTCAACAGCAAGGTAAAGCTCCTGGGTTCAGGGTGTGCTCTTGAAAAGCAAACCCAGGAGCCAGTGGCAGCAGAACTTGAACTATCCAAACAATAAAATGGACTTCAGAATTTAACCAGCAATGTCAGAGCAAAGAAAACAAACCCCAGTTGGAAAATAAACTACCTATGCTGTCTGATAGACAATAAACTTAACAGCCCTAATGAATGCTTCTGTTGGTCTTTTCTTGCAGGTATGACAGCAAAGAGGTGCTGCAGAGAGCTGTAGACACTGAAGAATAAATCCTTTGTATTCAAGCCTGAGAGAACTTAGAGCATTATTCATCGTGACATGGTCCTTAAGCAGCCTGTAAAGCCATTTCAGGCTTCAACAGTTGTTCAATGGCAGTACAAGAGGAGTGAATTCTCTAAATACATTTGATATACTCAAATTTCTTGAATTTGGCACAGAGGTGATATGCAGTTGTGACAGAGAAATTCTTGTTTTCTTCTAAAGGAAAGAAGGCTAAAGAGCAGAAACAGTATAATTAACTAGCCAATTGAGCGTTAATGCATTAATGAATACTATTTAGCACACATTCACATACATTTTTGTATATTGTATTGTGTATTGATTGTCAGACTATTAAGCACCACAATAAGGCGTTATCAATTTACATTTGTTAACTTAAACTCTTTACCTATAAACTGGCTTGTACCTCATCAGAGCTCCTCTCATTCTTCTCCCTCCAAATTTTACGTAAGGCTGAGAAGGGCACCAGATGAGGCACAGAAGCTCTCAGGACACAAATCTGCAGGTTTGCCAACCTCCGATGGCCCACAAGAAGAGCCCAGGGAAAAGGAAAGCCAGCTCTGCATCCACTCCATATTGGCAGTCTCTGAAGTGTGATACCTCCATATCACCTTTCAGCCAGCATTATTCCAACCACTACAAAATCATTTCAACCGCTGCTGCAATTCTCTGGGTGAATGTGATGTAACAACTGAAACTTTCCATGCCGCTCAGGCTGTCTGTGGTAACCAGCAGGACTGGTTTATATTAGAAACTGTTTATGTTAGAGGCAACAATGATTGGGAATCATAATTCACCCTAGCATAAAGGGAAGAAGTTCACATACTTTCCCAAAAAAGCATGGCACTGGTCTGTCACACTGACTTAGTGGCCTCAAATCACTTGCTCTCTTTGGATTCTATTCCTGATCCATCCCTCACGGCAGCCTGATCTGTCCCATAAGAAGAGATCTTCTCAATGATTGTAAATATCTAAAGAGTGGAGTTCAAGAGGATGGGGCCAGATTCTTTTCAGTGGTGCTCAGTGACAGGACAAGTGGCAATGGGTACAAACTGGAGCCAGGAAGTTCCATCTGAGCATCTGGAAAAATTTCTTTCCTGTGAAGGACCAGGCTGCCCAGAGAGGTTCTGGAGTCTCCTTCAAAATTCAAAGCCCACCTGGACAATGCAATCCTGGACAACCTGCTCTGCATGACCCTGCTGGAGCAGGAGGGTTGGACGAGATGATCTCCAGAGATCCCTTCCAACCCCTTCCGGTCTGTCGTTCTGTGATTTTAATGGTGCAGCCGAAAGCACGCTGCTGGAGAGGAGCCTCAAAGCATCCTGGAGGTAAGTCTCTCTTACACCTTCAGACACAAGCAGCTTGCTCTTAGGTAAGGAAGACACTCCAGCTCTAATCCCCACATTTTACAATAAACTCTCCGAGTCCAATAGACAGGCAAAGAAGTGCCATGCTTGTGGTTAATGATGTTTAGGTTTGATACATTGAAGCAAACTACATTCTGCTCTCTGAGCTATTCTCCACAGTGACTTTGGGAGTAGGGAAGGATCAGAGCCATGGGCCCATCCCACATGCACCACTCTCAGGACTCTCTTTGGGTTTATGGGTGGAGCACTGAATCCAAATGGATGAAATTCTCACCTGTTTGCAAGAAACTCAGTCTCTGCGGGGAATGTGTAAATAAGAGCAATTAAGTCATTAAATATGAACTACACGGTAAGAGCAGTTTCTGGTTTCTGAAGCTCTTCCAGCTGAAGCCTAAGTCATGGACTAGCTCTCACTATACAACTGCACCAACAAAATGTGAGATCTTCCTTCTTCTGCTTGGATGTTAAGTCACTGTCTCCTGAAATCACTGAGGTTGCTCAGTACTGAGATTACTTCATCGCTCCCATGACAGCCAGGAACTCCATAATAATTCACCCCCTTCCTCCTGAAATGCTTCTCACTCAAGTCAGACCTAATTAGTGTAGCAAAACACAGAGAATTACACCACCACAAGGTGACTGAAATGGCATTCATTATTGATTTGCTATCCATTCTACAGGGCCACATGAAGTTAATTAAATTTCAAAATGCTACTTCTGCCACAGAAAGAAAACTAAGCTGTGCAATACAGTGTTTTATCATGAAACAACTGTCCTGTTAGTTTGGACAGTGTATGTGGTATATTTTAAGGAGCCCTGCATTTACTGCCCTCATCCTGTTCTCCAGTGCACAGCCATTTTTCCAGTCAAGGGATGTACCTGCAGCCTGTTCTGTGTTAATGTGCTTAAATGATTTCCAGACAAGGTGGGCATCCTTGTCATTACCAAAATAAAGATTTCATACTTGCTCGCGTTCAGGCTGGAAGACACCTACACGTTCGGCTTGCATTGGCTAAAACACCAATGAAAGTCTGCGGCTGTTATATCCCAAATTGGTTGCATGTGTACAGAAGTAACTATGCAAAAATACAGAATATAAGCAATATTTAGCATCTTTCACAGCTAATTATACCCTCTGCTCAGTACTGGTAAAAAGTGTTTCACACCCATCTTGCCCAAGTGAGATTATACAGGGCAATAGAAGACTGGCATCAGAATTTAAAATTGGATCCAACTTTCTTATACTAAGCCCATGAGAGAGTTTGAAATAGGGTACTGGTATGTGATTGTTTACTCAGGAAAAGTCAGCCCAAGCCAGGGCAAGGGCAGGATGTTATACAGAGAGTATAAACAGTAAAACTATAAAAGCTGAAGTGATTATTATGCTGCAGTCAAGTGAGCATCATTTCCCTTACGTAAATGTCACCATCTCATTTTGAAGTTTGCTATGGCCTAACCCTGTTCTTTTCTTGGAAGATTTCAACTGTCATTAAATACAAGCATGTAATATATGCCTGATTTTGGTCTGCCATAAGCTGATTTAATACGCTTGTGATGCCACTGTCTCCTAATAGAGCTACTGCAGCATTCACCTGAGGCAGGAATCATCACTTTCAATAGAGATGAACATATGCAAATTTTACTAATGATAATTTCTTTCCACAGAGTGAATGAATCCAACCTTAAATCTGAGGAGGAAACACTACTAAACTTTGGAAAAGCCTGTGACTAGACTTGTTCTGCACTCAATACTTCAGCACTTCAGTGAAAAATCATGTATTGGCACTGAAAAAATCACTAAAACAAGCACAAAAAAGGCTTTAAGAAACATATTTGAGATAAATCTCCTAAGCCTTGCACATTTTCTCCTCTACAAGGAAGGCTACAAATTAGGTTTCATTCCAATAAAATAACAATAAAATTCCCACAGGCACAAGAGTTTTACTAGACTCGTGGTAACATCATGAGACTTCACAACACTGACACTTCAGAAACATGAACCCTTGATTTCAAATCCAGGCTGTTCCTGTGGTTTGAAATTAGAGTTGGGGAAAAAAGTTTGTTAAAAGCATTTTATCAGTCACACAGGCTGTCAGTGACTGCACATACTAACCCTGAAGGCAAGGTAGAGATAAAAGCAGCAGCTCAACCTCAGAGCTTGATTAAGACTTTTTTTTCCTTCTTCAGTATCTTCCAGCACGGTCACCAACTTGCTCCAAGTTAGTGAATGTTCAGCCTTCAAGGGATCAGGAAGCTCTGATGAACCACAGTTTATCAGCACCTCCTCTATTCCTAATTCCCCTGTACTGCAACGATTTAGCTGATCTAACCAGGAAACAGGAGACAGCAAAAGGACAGCTACTGAAATTCATTCCTAGTGTTAACTTGGTGCTCCTTCTTTGGATGTGAATGGAAACTGCCCTTGTCCTTTCTAAGACTTGATTTGAATTAAGCATTGGAAGCACACAAATCTTTTCTAAAATTTTGGTTGAAGAACTTCCCAAATCAAACTAAAACGCTGAGAGGTGTCCCCCTAATGCCATCACCATTTCTCTAGCACAATTTTTTCATCACACTTTCTCACTATCCAAAGCTCAGGGAAAACCTCACTCCCTACACACCTTACACACAAATGTTTCATTCCCCTTCCTGAAGCTCCCACCTTAGTGATCTCAGAGTGAATAGTGGTTTCTAGGAGGACAAACTGTACATCCTATTCTATTCACCTGGGCCATCAGCTTTGGTATTCAGAACAACCCTCATGCAGTCTGCCCACATGAGCTTGCTACCCAATATAGAATCACAGAATCATTTTGGTTGGAAGAGACCTTTAAGATCATTGAGTCCAACTGCTAACGCAGCACAGCCAAGTACACCACTAAACCATGTACCTCAGCACCACATCTACTACATGCTTGATCTTGTTCCCTTCTCAGCCACTGCTAACTATCCTTGCCAGCAGCAGAGGCTCCTGTGCAGCATGGGGCCAACAGGGAGATTGTTTTTATGCATTTCCACTCTTACCTATATTTGAGGAGAAATGAACAAATGAACCAGGTTTATCAACTGTACTTTACCGATGGACCGTATAACCAAACCCTCATTTTCAGTCATCAGCTGTTTACTGTGCTAGCAATAAAAAAAAAACAAAAAACCTTTCTTTACACTGGTGTTAACAGTATTGTTAGATGGATTACAAGTAATACAGGGTATTAACAGAGTTGGAATGAGCCATCAAGCCAGTTTTATTCCTTCAATCCTTATAAAACGTGGCTATTTTGTTCAGCTGTGCAGACTGATTTCACCCAGCTGTGAGGCAAACATCCACCTTCTGTAAAAAACCATTTCTTCTTCCTTTCAACTCCTTAGAGCAAGTTTCCAAATCAGCTGACTCTGATACTGTTATAAAAGAAGGACTTAAACACTTAGTGCCCAGATGATGTTGTGTAGATTCATTAGAGAGCACGTCAGGTACACGGGACGTTACCAAAAGGGACTCAGACCAAAAGCCTTTCAAATAAGGGAAAGAACAGAAGTCTTGATGAATGGCATCTATTCCACTGAGCACGGTCCATTTTCTGGGTCAAGGAGCATTCAATTTGTATTCACAATACTCAGAACATACTTCAGATGTTAACGAGGTTTGCTGAAGGACTAGATGAAACTGGGTTGTAAGTTGTCCTGGCAGCACAGCTGGACTTCAGCTTGCTATGCTGACAAAGAGCAAGGAAGGAACCAGCTCAAACAGAAGTGCTTACTTTTTGTGAGCATGAAAACAAATGATTTTCTCCTTAAAATTGAGAAATACAGAAGTCAGTGATCTCTGAACACAGACAAGGGTGAGGGTTTTTGCTCTGGATTTGATTTGAAAATGCACCATCTTGGCATTTAAATGAGCAAAAATAAGATTATGACATGCCCAAAGCCAGTACGCAATTTCATAAATAATGTGTGTTTGCCTGCTCATGAGAGAAGTACCATGTCTTATAGCATTAGCAAGATAAAAGGATATTTCAAGCACTTAAGGGGGTGATATTGTTTATTGGCAAAGCATCCGTGACAAAATTTGTGAGCAAAGCTGATTCCTTTCCTTCCTTCTAAATAATAAATAGCACAAATACTCTACTAGTACAAACTGAATTAGCTAAACTGATTTCAATTGTAGCTGACTTATACAGTCTGAGAATCTGGCCCTATCATGTATTTGTGTCTGCCCTAGCCAGCTCTCTTGGAAACTGTAGCCTTTTAATCCACTGCAGACAAAGAGGGAGCGTTCATTATTGCAGAATCTGCTACGTATTATATTTGCGTGTTTTCCCAAACAGATTGCCTAGCTGGCATTGGAACAAATACGTTCATTGTAAAAAAAAAAAAAAAATTAAATCAAGCCGTCTGCTTGAATATCATGTGGGACTAGTCAAAGGGGAGAAATTTTCTGTAATACCTAATGATAACATTGTTAGTGATTTATTTGGTACCTCCAACTATTCTGGTTGGCTCTTGCTGCTCTGACAGTCACCTTCAGATTCTCTTCCCTGCCCTGTATTGGTTCTGAAACCCACTCACTGATCTTCAAAACCTGTTTAGGATATAAACCTTTTCAGGCAGGGCTCCTTCTGTGATTTTCTTTCACATGTGAAGTCCTAACTACAATGGAATACTCTGATTAACATGGCAGAGTGTAACAGCAAAAATCCCCCAAAGAGCCTCAGGGTTTGGAAGTATGAAATCTGCAGGGATACTCAGTTGTCACTGCTCCCACAAATGTCACTGTGAATCACATGTTCTCAGCCCTCTCCTGGTGTACTACATCCTTGGTGGCTCTGCATTTGCGGCTCTAATCGGCAAACCTCTAAATTATCAAGGGGTAGTGTCTGCACATGGAGCCAAACAGTGTATTTGCTTAGAAGACCTGTTCTTTCTGCACCACTCTATGGGTTGGTTTAAACCAAGCTGCAAAATTCATCTAGTTTCCAATATATTTCTCCTGCAGTTGGTTTGAAATTGTCCTCCAGTTTTGGGTATATCTTCTAATATTGAAAGGAACTGAGATTAGCAAATACATGAGATAAACTTGAAATAAAGTGATGAAAGTTTTAAGACCTTAAAATATGCAAACGTCTCCCTTGTACTCCACATTGCTTTATACATCTTCAAAATTCAGCATAAGATGTGACAGGAGAAAATAATGCAGTCCAAAGAGTACTTGACTTGAAGCAACACAAACAGTTCAGTAACTGTAACAATTGCCATCACATCTCAGGTAAATCCATTTTTGTCTCCATTATGTTCAGAACTCTCTACTTAGGATTAAGGCACAAAAAGAGTAAACTCCACGTTAGATGTTCTGCAGCTGTGACTTACCCTGAGCTCGCATTACCTTCCCTGCCAAATATATTTTCCCATTAACTTCAGAAGACTCACAGTCATTTAAACAGTTTAAAACAGCTGGTAAAAAACAGGGAACGTATGCAAAATAAATACAATGGTACTTGTATGCGTGTCAAATTCAGAAAATTTAAGTCTACTTTATCAAAACTAAGTAAAATCTGCCCTCCAACACATTTAATAAATTTATTTCTTTAGCCAAAACTGTCAACTTTCACATCTAATGACATTTTTGCAGTTGTGTTTTTGAACAGCCCTGTTTTGGTGTATTCCTCTGTTTTCTTTTAATCGGGCAATATTAGAAAGAGGAATCTAGAATGAAAATAGTTCATGTTACATTTCTCTTCTTGAGAGATCTAGTCTCTATTAGCATTTCTTCAAACTTCCTAACAGGTTTGATTCAGGTTTAGTTTGCGGAAAATGATTGCAATATCCCTCAGCCATGGTTTGTGTTCAGCCTGCGTCTAGCAGAGAGGAAAAACCGTGATTTTTTCTCAAATTTGCAGCATTTCAAGCTAACAACTCACAAGCTCTTCCAGAGAAGCTCTACTGTATCTTTTCAAAGTTTATAATCCAATTAATGAATATTAAATTAACAGACCCAAAGTAAGATTTGCTGAGTTCATTGTGTTGAACTCAATGATTATCAGTTCTCCCTCCACGAATTCTCCCTCCTTTGTGAACACGTGCATAAATCAAAACACATTACAAATCAAACTAAGCAACACTTCAGCCATGCTCAAAGCCTGTTGCTTGTTTTATGCCAGGGTTGGAAAATGTTTTGCCCCTTGGATCTCCTCTCCTGTCTCACCTAGCAAAAAAAGAGCTGCTCCTCTCAGGAGCAGAGGGAAAGATGACAAATCCCATATTAATATCCAGGACTATATTCCTCCTGCTGCTAAACAGCTGTTCTAACGTGGGTGGCACCAGCTGCAGGAGATCTTTATAGTTCAGGTTATGAAAGGTGGCTGGTGAAATAACCAGCTGCAAACCATTGTGTGTCTCCTGCTTCTCTTTTATGGTCTGGTGACTGAATTGTCTCTTTCCTCCTGAAAACAACAGGAAAGCTAATGAAAAAAAAAAAACCACACAAGAGATTGTTAGGAATAGTCCTTCCTTTTTAAAAACAAAATCTCCCTGTACTTTCAGTTTCAAGACGGGTACTTGTTTACAACATCTTGTTTTGTACTTCTGGTTTCACCTCAGGCATCTGGTTGCTAAGCAGCCAGTCATCTCCATACTTTATCCCCATTAGAATGAGGCATAAGTGGTTAATTCTTGCCTCTTGACACAGAGGGAATTTGGATTGTTATCTCTGAGGTCCCTTCTGGGAATCCCTCATTTTCCTGTCCTGTTTGGGTATCTCTTTTCCATTTCAGCTTCTACATGGAACAGAGATTTCCCTTTGGTAACGCACGATTTAGTCATTTACTAATCTATGCTACAGTCAAAGTGGCCCAATGAAATTTGGAGATAAAAAGGCTGTATTTCAGAGTAATGTACATCCAGGCAGCCCTGCTGAGGGGAAAAAAGCTACACTGGTACCAACCTGCTAAGGTCTTCAAGAATAATAATAATAACAGGGCCTGAGTTTTGCTTCTTTTCATTCTCATGAATAATCTGCAGTGGATGTGATTACAAATGTAAGAATAATCATCCTTGATTGCATTCTATGTCTGTCCATCTATGAAGCATACATCATTGTTTTCCACTATTGATCTTACAAGAAATTAAAGCTCAATATGATCCCCTTGGACCTTAAAAAGAACAAAAAAACTGTTATGCTAAAATGTGTTGATCTACCTATAGCAATAGTTTCCACAAATTTATTTTACCACTTAGTTTTTCCTCTTTTTTTCTTTTTCTCTCTCTCCTTTTTTTTTTTTTTTTTTTAACAGAGCTGTTTTATAATACTTTAAATGGTGGTATGTCTCCTGAAGCAAATATGGAAATACATCTGTCAGGGAGGCTGATACTAACTGAGGGCAAATTAACATCAGCACTAGATCCCACATACTGTATAATCACATTTGTGATGTCTTAAAACAAAAAGACTGAAATCTACAGGGAGTTGTTATAGTTAATATTCTGCCAGCCTTTCCACTTGTACTTCTGGGGTTCCAAACTTAGGCTGCTAAAATTGCTCTGCAATGAAAACATGTTAAGTGCCCAGCTCTACAACAAAGTTATTGTCTCTGGGCCAAATCTTGAGGTCTTTGCTTACTGCTAACTCCTGCTGACTTCAGCGAGCGTGTTTCCTGAGTCAATGCTTGGGCTTTGGCTGGGTGGTTGTTTTTTATGTTTTGAAATTAAACTTTATTTTACTGTTTCACACTGTGCATTAAAAACCAAAGGTTTTCTGCACGCAGCATGAAAAAACACCTGGCCACGTTTAGCATCCTGTGATCTGGCGGACTTGATTCAACCCTTCTCAATTGCCCCCTCTATTTTTTAAACCACCCCTGTCAATCTCTGCTCCTCCACAACCAAATATCCATAGATCCAGGAGGACACCTATCTTTTTTCCTTCTTCATCTTTCCTAGACACTTGTTTCAAATTCATACTTCATGTGAATTAACACTGCCCAAACTCCTTGCTTATCTGGGTAGGAAGATGGGATAGGAACTTGTGCCTTACAAAATATTAGCAGTATTTATTGGTTCATTTGCAATTTTTCATTTTCACAATTTCCTTCCCTTTCTTGTGCATAATTTTGCAATCTGGTAACAAATTTGCTGCCTTGCATCTTTTTATCCCTTCCAAAGATTGACACTGTCCCACCCTGTGAATGCTGCTTCTTGACACACACTTTGGAGGCCAGGGCATGCAACCACCCTGGCACTGCTTGTTCAGACACCAGAAGTCCAACAGGACCCATATGTCGCTGCCGTGGTCTAAAGCTCTGCATATCTGGGGGAAGAGCTGCAAACACAGGTCAAGCAAAGTGAGTTAATCCCTCTGGGCTTCTCCATGTTTCACTTGCATACCCACTGAGTTTCCCTCATCTCATATTTCCAGTTCTGAAGCCCTACACCAGATACATAACAAATGCTGTGACAATTCAAAATTTTTCCTACCTCAATAACATCTTCCTTGTTATTCCTTATGCATCCAGTTATCTTACCGTTCACCACAACAGAGATCTGTTTATTTCCAGACCTTAAAGCTCTTCACAAAGTGCACTTTATGGCATGTTTTTATCCCTTTCAATGCATCTCCTCTAATAGTTTTCTAATTTTCAAAAAGTAGTTTCAAATCATTTTGGGGAAAATTATGCCTGTAGTACCAGTTTCCAAAGAACCTGTTACAGAAAGTTTACATCTCAGTCTCTTTTGTCTTCTTCTTATTACACATTAGTCATGCCCAGCAAAAACTGCATTTGTTGTCCTAGATAAAGCATAGGCCAACTCTCCACATGAAGAATCTGTTTAGCTTGATGATCGTATTGTCACTTGGCACTTTATGGAGATATTTGAAGGCCTAAACAGTGCGTCAAGAAGATGACAACATAAATAAATATATTTGGACATGTTAATTGGCAAGAGTTGTTACGTATGAGATTTACTGTACATCTCTGACTCCCTTTGCCTCAGGCTAATCCATTTCTTCTATATTTTTCCTAAACCTCCAAGCTGCTGAACATCTTTAGCCAGCTATTGTTTCAAGATCAACCCTGCAAAACAAAAACATTTTATTTTTATCCTCACCAGCTGCACAACTTTCCTCCTCAAATTACCTCTATCAAAGTTTCAAGACTGAAATGACTGCCTGAACTACAAAAATGTGTTTTCATACTGATCTAGCTTCACACAAGAAGACAGTTACATGCAGAATATCACAAACAGAAAGATAGAGAAATTAAGACTACAATTCTGTCTGAAGAACTACAATTTTTTTTCTCAATGTTAAAAGAGATTAAGTCCCTCAGAATCCTCTAAAGTTAAACTATCACTGATGAAAGCCTGCACACAAACAGCTAATAATAAAATTAAAAAGATAAAAGCTGGTAACACTGTCACAAAGTTATGCTCACCTAATAACTAAAGCATATCCAAACTTGGCATTGAGAGAGAAAATAGCTGCTGGTATTGACAAAAGATATCAACAGATTTATTTTCTCTTACTTATTTGATAGGAAAATGAGGGATCTTGAACCAGGAAAACTGCAAAGCCTTGTCTGACAAAAATAGTGTCAGTAACTTCAATGGGAACAGCATATAGTACAGGCTGCATGAGGGATTCAGGCAGGCAGGAGAGAAGGGGAACGGTAGAAGGAAGAGGAAGAAGTCAAGTTAGGACAGATAGAGTTTTAAAGAGTATGACTCTTATGTAAAAGGAGGAATTTCCATGAAGTGCCTCACTTTGTCTAATCTATTCTGTTGTCCGAGGAGGTACAATTCTTGGTATCAGCAGAGGAGCACCGACTTATAAGGAGTCAGTGACGTATTACAGCAGAAATCAGAGCTACTGACCACTGCTGAAGAGCAAGTGCAGTGAGATTTATATCCATTTTCTCCTGTCAGTTGTTTGGGGTATTTTGTATACAGTAGTGGCTACGAGTATGACTGTACTGGAGGGATGATAACTCATGGAAAGGAGATTTTTTTTAAACTTTTTTTTTTGTCTGGAACTCAGCAGCTGGTAGTAAATACCAAATGATGTTACCTTTGTTGCCTACTTCAGGAATATTGTATTTATTGCAGTGTGTTCCCTACAGTGCTATTAAAAATAAGTTTGCTTTCTCGTGTTGTTTAAAAAAAGCCTGACTTTTTCTGACCAAACTAAGTGTCTGTTTATGGCCGGCATCTAGTCTTAGCTGAGCTCTCCTCAAAGGCAAATCACACTTAAGATTTGTGGTTTAAGGCTTGGCTATCATTTTTTGAACCTTTGTGAAATAGTTTTAAGTTATCTATATCCTAGCAGGATTCAAACAGGTCTATTAGAGCTGTTGGTATTCATTTTACCTTTGATAATCTCTGAGGAATCATTTGTCCAGGGCATTTTGCTCGGATCCCAGTCAGGAGCTGCTAAAAAAGCCAGTGCTATTGAAGCACAGAATTGCAGCCCAAGGACGTCTGTGGGAGGAAAGAGCTCAAAAGCATTCCTCAGGCAGTGCAGCTGAAAAGGTATCTACTGAGCTGCATTGGTCTTCAACTACCTACCCAGAGAAGAGGAGATAAGACAAGGGAGACTAAGAAGAGAGTGTCATTTCTTCTGCATAAGGAATGTTTTCTACTACCTCATTGCATAGGTTTTCAATTTATATGTAGTTTCTTGCACATACATATAAAGAAAACAAGAGATAAATAGGCATCCACATGCAAGGAACAGACTATGAAATACCAGACAACATAACAAAATTAAAACACAGCTTAAGGCATTCTTTTGTGAATACAGCAAGCACGGCTTGGGTGTAGGTGAAAGGGAAAGTGCAAACTGTAGGGTTCGCTTTTTTCCAAGTGTACTTAGGGCATGAGCACCAGCATCCACACACACTGTTTATAAAAGGTCCCTCATCCTAACAGAAGAACCACCATTCGTTTTCTTAACAGGAATATTTAAACTTGGTTAAGCTTGGAAGCATGGAAGTTTTCCCTGTAAAGACAGACCTTGTTCATTGTATAAGAGAGCCCAGTCCTGGATTAAAGCACTTGAGTGAGAATAGGAGCCGAGAGGAAAGAAAGAGAGACACGCTGAAAAGCAGAGTATGTGAGCTAGAGAAAAAGTTAACTGCTCGCCTGGATCTTTAACGGCCGGGAGGGTGAAGTCCATTTATCATTACCACTAACTACAGGAGATAGATCTAAGTGCTGCGAACCTGCCAAAGACTCGTGTGTGCCCATACTTCACAAAACTGGTACACAATTCATCGTGTGGCTACAGTTTAATAGCAGCACTTCACATTTTGAAGCCTGGATAGACTCACATTTTTCTCTCTTTTTGTCATAGGTGCATAACTTTCCATTATAGGGTTGGCTGGCAAACAGCAGTTCCACTTCGCAGAAATTTTCAAAGTTTGAATGATTTTGTTCCACGCTGACATAAAAAAACCCAACTGCAGCATTTCAAAATGTCTTTGAGAGAGCTCAAGTCAGGTAGACTAACCTGACAGGGGAACAGATGACTAACCAGTTTTTGTAGGCAAGGTTCAAGACCTCGCTCTGACATGTTCACCGTGGTGTTCACCCTATTTAAATTCAAGCTTTTAACTCAGCTGTAGCTGCCTACTATGGGCAATGGAAAAAGATTTCCCCCCAGAGAGACTAATTTAGAACACATAAGGCAGGCTTTTCCTCTAAATCACCTTTGATAAAACAATTTCAGTCTGTGTTCCATTTATAACATAGAGAGACTGAACTACTAACTTAACCACCTAAAGCTGGGCTCCAATTACACGTGAAGCTGTACAATTTAACCTACCATGCATTTTTCTCCTCCTTTGACTGGAAATTTCACCTGCAACCAGGGAAATCATCCTGACAAAAGTTTACACAATCAAGAAAACTGAAAATTTCCTCAAAACCAGAAGTTTTTGGTGTAAAAAACCCCACCCAAACAAACAAACAAAAAAAGCACTCAACAAGCACACTTACCCAGAAATGTTCACTACTAAAAGTGTCTAGAAAATCATTACAAGTCACCTTGTGTTTATTTGTAAATAATTCCTTAATTAGATCATTTGAATTAAAAGAGGATGTGCAAACATAAGCAAGAAATGACCTACACACAGTTATCAAAACTATTAATAAGTACACCAAGAGGTACAACAAAAATTGTATATACTGGATCCTTGAGTTGATTGATAGTGGCTTATAACTTAACAGCAGGTGCATTTTAAAAACACATATGGATCTGAACATCTTAACAACTGGATCCTCCATTTAACTGCACAGAAGTTACTGTCAGTCTCTCAGGTTTACCCCACTGCATTTTGCCCAGTATATTTTGTTCTCTTGTGAGCCCAGAGATGCCCAGTCCAAGTCCATTTGTCACCCTGTGTATGCACAAAAGCAATTGAGGCTGCGTCAAGGTTTTCAGCCTCTCAGTTCAAGTCCAAGACATTTTGGTTTTGAGAATCACCACCAGAGCATTTAAACTGGCAGGGAAAATGCTGGCAAATGAATAATGAATGGTACACTTATATATATGATGTTTGAGGAGGTGACTTGTATGCATCATGCCAGAAATCTGACTCTCGGCCAACAAAAGCTGATGCCTTGCTTCACTATGCATAATCAATTTTGGTAAAAAACAAATGAAGTTAAATATTGGGGTAATGGAGATACAAGTCTCTCTCTAAGATCACATTCAATAGTATTTGCCATAACAACCTCTCAGGCTCACTCTGCTCTCTCACATGATCTGTGCCTCCATAGCGCACATTTCTTTGTCTTACTCTGATGAGTAAGCTAAGGAAAAAAATAATACTCTAAATGCTGATTTTAACAGTCTTGTGAATACCAATTTCAAGTGTTTTGCTGCTTTGTGACTTAAACCTAATCATCAGTTACTGTAAGTCAGATACATTTTGCTTTTTTGTTCAGAACACTAGCCTGCTAAAATGATCTCTATTAATAAAGCCATGCATTTATAGTATTTTAATAAAACTTTTAAATAGCACTCAGAAACGGAGCATATTATGTTTACATAAGAAAAGAAAAGCATTCAAGTTGTCACTGTTATTCACCTAAAGGACTCTGTCTGCAATCCCATATTGAACTAGCGGCTGGGAAACACCCCTCACAATTATTCATGCAATGGTATTTTTAAGTTTTACTGTTGCAGTCCCTAAACTCTAACGCTTCCATTTGACAGTATTTTGCAAGCTATTCTTAACAGTTGAAAACAGGTCAGCTAAAAAATGTTGACCTGTCAATGGGAAAATGTCTATGAGCATCTAGCACATTTATGTGAGACTACAGATATGAGACTCATTTTTTAAAATAAAGAAGATATGCAAGACATTTGTCATATTGAACTGCTGATGTCAAAGGCACAAGAAGTCTGCTTTTCAGACATCCACTGTAAATACGTTTTTCAGGGTTCCTGAATTGAATTCCCTGACAAGGAGCACAGATTGTATCAGTTGGTCTATTGAATCGAGACAGTCTCCTCGAGCAGAGGCATGTGTCAAAAGAAAACAAGGTCAAATTATTTGAGTCATTCACACATAGATGTTTCATTTTCACAGCTCGTCCTCTTTGCTAATGAACATGAAAAGTCTGCTTATGCTTCAGCTAGAATATAGACATTCACTTAACAGGAAAAGGCAGTGCTCCTTTAATGCTGAATGTGCATTTGCCTATGTAACTGGAAGTTGTGGAAGACTGGATGCCACATTAAGAATATTTAACTCGTGCTCACATTTGAAAGCTTAGTCCTCTGCCTGGCAAACATGAGTGCAGATTTACCAACTATTCAATCTTCTACCTATCAAGAGTACACAGTAATGGTAGGCAACAGGAGAAAGGATATCATCATACAAGGAATGAGTTTTCTATCAGGTGATGATGGTTTACTTCAATTTAAATTAAATTAAGTGTAAGTGAAAAAAGAACCTCTAAGCCATGTTTTGGATTTCAAGAGGACAGTCTTTGATGTGCTACATTCCCTTGAAGAAATTCCAAGCCTTCAGCTTCTTTTCAGACCACATCACACTTCGGAGCGTGACACAGAAGGACCCAAGCTGGTGTCTGTCTGAAGGTATGAAGGTCTTAGCAGCGGTCTGGAAAGCAGTGCTCCTGTATACACAGGTCACTGCCTCTGCTAACAAGTGCTGTCTCTCAGCAAACACTGAGTGATGGTGAACCCAAATGACCACTGGTCATGCAACAGCCTTGGCCCTTGCTAGCCTTGAGGTATCAGGTCTGAGACATGATACATTGATAAACATGACTGAACAGAAACAGTCAGAGACTTGGATGTGTAAGAGACATAAAATTTCTTCAAAGCAAATCTGTTCGTACTACCTGGAATACATAAGAAAAAGAAATAAAGAGGTCCTGTGAAGGTGTGCTCCTGGCAAACTGCATGAAAATAGTTACCTCAAAAAGGAAATCTGCAAAATAATAAGCAAATAAGTCCACAAAGAATGGTGGGGCAGGAAAGAAGTGAAAGAAAAAGTGAAAGAAAAATTAACTGCAAATAAAACTGGAGCTTTCAAGCAGAGCTCCTTATGTCTAAGCATATTAATTGTCAAGAAAAGCTTAAGGAATCCTTGGAAAAGGTACTTAAGGAAATGTCAATGGATTGATTCAGGCTAGGGAAAGAAAAAGAAGAAACAGACTGTGGTACAGTAAGGATAGTATAAAAAGCTGTCTCCGAACTTCAACGAACACTTCGCCTTAATGTCTATTCATACATGATGGAAACCTGCATCAAGAACAAAAAAGAGATGTTTAAGCTAAAGCAACATTATCAAAATTATAGTGCACCGCAAGCTGGCCAGAAATAAACTCAGACTGGAATGACAAGTGGGGTGAGGGGGAAGAGAGCATCCCTTAGCCATTAGAGCATCCAGAAGTTGTGAGAGCTTTTTAAAGTAGTGGTAAACCCTGAATTCAACAGGATTACTTTATGAAAAAGAATACAGCATGAGAGATTTGAGATGGTAGGACTGGATTGTCCTCCAGATTTGAAAACAACATGGTTTGTTTCAGTGAAAATTTGCCCTTTTTAGTAAATACATTTTTTCACCACACCAGATTTCAGTCAAGTTATCTTTAGTTGTTGAAAGGTAATAGACATTTTCCTTATTTTGGCAACATCAAAAGCGTGGATAGAAGAGAATGAACTGATCACATTTCTATTGTCTAAGATACCTAAGTGTGCTTAGGAACTGATCTGACATATATATTCAAGGGAAAACAATACCAAAGTGTTTTAATCAGAAGAAGAGTAAGAAAGAGAGAAAAGTCAAAATAAATGTAAATACAAGTCTGCTCAAGAAGTTATAGATAGGGTAGAGCATTACTTTCCCACGCTTAATGAAATCTTCCTGTATGCAATTTGTTCTAACAATTCATCAAAACACATAAAAACAGTTCAGGTTATTTCTTTCCCCTAGTCTTACCTTACCATTTTACGGAAAGGCATGGAGGTAAGATTAAGATGGAGAACTGGTTTTTGCTTCCCCCTTCACCGGATTTTTTTAAAGATGTTTGGTATTCCTTTGAAGACCACAGCAGTAGTTTACATACTGGATATTTATCTGGTGCAGAGGGTGAAATACTAACTGTACACCACACTCCCAGCCCTTTTAAAATATTAATCGATGAGTAACCATCTATGGAGCCTCATAAAGTATTAACTCTTTAAGTGGGGAAGATCTTTGCTTCACAGCATAGCATAAATCTTACATGATGGAAATCCCATGCAATCATATTAAAATCCAAAGAGTTTCAAGCTGTTTCTGTTAGTTCAGCACCTAATATTAACATCTGGTTTTGAAACCTCACACAGCAATATTGCTCAACTGGACCAGCAAGATGGGGGAAAGTTCAATCTTCTTGACTGATACAGAGATGTACATAAATGAAGTCTACATCTTGAACTTCAAGGTTTAATCTCTTTCTTGGCTTCAGCATCTTCAGTTTTATGTACTACTTAACAGATTAGGTAGTGTTTGAACAACTGTGCTACGTCTCCTGAACTGCCATACCTGAATGTGAAGATAATGACCTACATTTCCCTGAATGACCATCCCTGAAGGGGTTTAAAAGCCATGCAGATGTGGTGCTGAGGGACATAGTTTGGTGGTGACCTGTCAGTATTGGGTTAACAGTTGGACTTGATGATCTGAAAGGTTTCTTCCAATGAAAATGATTCTATGATTCTATGAATATTGGATAGTTAGTGTATGGAAGTGCCAGACCAAACCAAACTCATTTATTTTGTGAAATACATAGTCCAGATATCATATTTCCATATTTGTTTGGAGGTCTAGTTTCTCTTTTGTTTTTTTTTGTTTTTTTTTCAGCTATTCAACTTACCTAACTGACCTGAGTGTAAGCAATTTATTAGGCCCACAAATCTGTGGTTCAGAGGACAATTTTGAAGCTATCACACCAAAGATGTGTGACTGCAGTTCTAGCTGGACGTTAAAAAACAGTTGATGGAAATGGGCAAAGCTGTGAAAAAAACCAAAACACTTGGTCTTCACAGATATCCACTGGTATCTACAAATAAGTAACTTTCACATGACAGATTGCCTGCAATGGCAGGGGCAGGGCTTGATACCCTTCTGGGGTGTAGGAGAGAGCCTGAAAGATGTTTAACATACTTGAAATGAAACACTAGTAGCTTAAAAATCAGCAGTGCTGAGCTACCCCTGCTGGTATTAGCTCAAACATCACAGATGCTTAGCCCTCTCCAACTCCCCTCCCCCTCCTAAAACTGTAAGGGAATTTTCTAGGATATATATACTATTGTCTATTAATACTCCCAGCAATATTCACAATACAGTGCTAATGAGTTCATTCACACCTAAAGAAATCAGCAGATGGGGTCCTTCCTCTTCATATAGAAAGAACAGTTAAATTTCAGAAGGATAAAGCTAACAGAGTTAGGTGCCGTCTATGCCAAAAAATACAGAAATATTGCCAGGTGTAGGAATCTTTTATTCAGAAACATATTCCTTCAATTTTGAGTTTGCTAAATTCTCTACAAAAGAGACATCAGAAATACAACCTCTGAATGCTGCCACTAGATTTCTGCTTATACTGTAAGTTAGTGATTGTACAAGGGTGCAGTGTGTCCTTAATTGCTACCCCACCAGGAGGAAATTTTCTCTTCAGATTCATTAGCTAAAAACTTCCTCCCTCACTGAGTTGTAAATCCATGAATATCTTTGGCAAACTGGTCACTTGGTTTCTCAGAAGCCAGGTGTGAAGCACCCAAACAGGTGGGAGACAGAAATACAAACATAGGAATGTAATAAAATTAGTAGGTACGTGTATTTGTATGGTATCCTCATAAAGTTATTCTCCTAGTAAGTATCCACTCGAGTCATACTTAGGTGTGAATGAAATGTTTTCGAGAGCTGATAAATTATTTTAATAAACTAATTATTAATTTTGCAACACTTAACCATTGAAGCTCTAGGGTTTTTAGCACAGCAGCAGTATATAGTGCTAAGGGATGGCTCAGTTACAGCATATTTGCTAAATTCAGACACCTACTTGCAGCATCAACGAGGCTGCACACTGGAGGTACTACGTGTAAAGTTCTTGAGGACACAAGTCAAAAATCACAGTCACGCTATATAGTAACATATAATTACGTTGTAAGGCAAACATGTCCTTTGAACATGCGGATGAGGTTGCTCTTAGGAAATGTGGTGGATGGAAATTGTATTTGAATTTCCTCTTTCTGAGCAGTTGTACTGAAGTCCAGGCGTTAAGGTGCTCATGAAGAGAAGGACGTGCATGAGAGTCTAGTTGTTCAGTTTTCAGCAGCTGGGTGGAAAATGAGAACAGCTCACCTCAAATATGCTCCTAATCCATCAGAAAAGGTGGTGGGAGGTTTTAGCGTCTATTAGAGTGAGCTGTTTTCCTGTGATAGGAGTGTGTGACTAACAAATGAGAGTCATTCTTCCAAATTTCAGCTACCTGGTAGCAACCTGAAGTTCCGCCCCTCGAACTCATGCTAGTCAGGAATCACAGTATCTCCTCCATGGCATCTTTTGAGTACAGCCTGGAGTGTGCTAGATACAACTGGACTTCGGTACTACAAGCGACTATGTGCCACAGTTGCTTACGATTGCACAGGACTGGAAGCAAGCCTGCTACATTATTTTTTTCAAAATTGTTTTTTCCCTGAAATGTTTTCAAATGCATTCTTGGAGGTTGCTATTATACGTGTTGTTTCTGTTCCTATATTTGGCCTCGAAACAGTGTTTTGCCACAGAAGCAAGTCCTCGTGGTGTAATTAGACACTGCACGAACCATTCTACAGTAACTGCAGCAGACATGAACTTGTTAATCTATGCAACAGAGAGTACCTGAAGCAAGCTCAGCCCTCTGTGAGCGACAGGACAGCTCCCTCAGCAGGGAACACTGCTGGATAAAAGCTTGCACACAGGCCCTTGGCACGCGCTGACTTATGCCTTTGTCAAAGTCTTTAGCTTTTGAAGTACATCAAGTCTTAGAGGGGAAAAAAAACCTAAGCACAAACAACATCTTTATGAAATCACCGAGAATTTTTCCATCCTGCTGTTCCCTTGGACCAAAGAAAGTCCGTCTCATTACCACAGTAAAGAAGCTCCTTTTTGACTCCATCTACTGAAATGACAGTCCAGAACCCTTTCTGATCATATTTGCAGTTCTAAAATGTAAATACTCAGATTATACATTCACTAAAAATATCTGTATGTAAGTAAAGGCATCAACTGCACAGTCATAACTTTCACCTATTCCAGCGTATCATTTCAAGTGCTCACAAGACTGGAAGAATTGATGTTAATAACATTTGATTATAAAACAGTTTGTAGCCTATTTTTTCTCTGGCCAGATGTGCCTAATTCCTGTCATCACCCTTGCAAGCACATGGATGCACAAGCAGCAAGAAGGAATCCTATGTGCAGCACTTCACTTTCTCTCAGTGTAGGATTGGATTCATGCTGGTCAGTTCATCTTGGGCACAGCGTTCTGTGATCCAGTGTGAAAGTCCCTCAAGCACCATTTTAATGAAGCATCTGACCATATGAGTGGCACCTCAAGCTCTGTAACAATGTGCGCAGCACAGTGAGGACCACATCTGGGAGCACAGGGAGCACGCAGCCCACCAGGCCCTGTGCACAGCCCAGCACACGTGGGGACCTGGTGCTGGCAGTGCAGTGAAGGCACCACTTGCTTTTGGGACCTCACTGGGGGGCTGAGCTTCCCACTAGCCAAATAACAATTCAGCAGTTACAGAAAAGTGGTCTTGGCAGGGCGTGTGACTTCAGTACCAATCTAACAGATCCCTTTAGAGTCTGGGGTTAAACCAATAACCCATTTACTTTTCACTTCCTGTTAACTAGGATGACTGCAGCAGTGTCCCAGTAGTGCTGAACATGAATAGTGTCTGCTATTGCTGCTGGGAGAGCTCTTTTCTTTTAAAAAGGCTGTTTTACACAGGGAATACCTTAGCTTTCCTACTTAAAGCGCAGCATTTAATAGAAGAAAAAAAAAAAAAAAAGAAAAGAATTTAAAAAAAAATCCCAAAGCCCACATCAGAACTCTACCCACAGAGACAGACAATTTTGACTCACTCTCCAGAAAGTGAGCTACAGCTATGGAATAACATAGCAGCCTTCCTACATTAGACCCAGGCAGCCACTGCCTTAAAACTCAGGCCAGCACAAACCTTCCCTGTCAAGTAGCTGGTTTGCTCATATGTGTTACCTCCTAAGGCTCTATCCAGCTCTAAGCTCTTAATGACAAGAACCTCCCTATTTTTACATGTTTACACAGCCCATAGCATCACTGTGAAGTTCACAGGAAGGTCTGTCAGGTGCTATCACAGTAACAATCATAAGTAAGAGAAGGATCAGTAAAAGCACATTAACCAGATAGGCTACAAAGAATGTTCCTTATGTAAGGTCACTACACTCCTCCGTTTACCTCTCTGTCTTCCTAGTAACATACTGGCAGGCAGAAAAACTTTTCATATGCAAGTCAATTAAAAATTCCAAGACCGTGCCATTTGAGCTGGAAGTTGGTTTTCAATAAGGTAAATTGAACCACATTTTAAATTAATAAATAAATAAAAGGCTATGAAAAAAATAACTCCTTTCCTGGGTGGTATACATTAGGATTATTGTGCCAAAACTGTCACTTAGCATCCTGTTTCAACTGCAGGCTCATTAAACAGTGAAAGTTCACTGATGGATCTGCCAGAGAACGAGAAGCAGGTGAAACACCCCAAGCCCTCAGGCAAAATTCTCTTCTCTTGGAGCTGTGAGAAAAATCAATCTTGCCAACCATGAACAAAATCATTTAAGTGATCTGATGTTTGGTGTGAAAATAGGTAACAACATCTACTGGCATCGATCCTTTCCCTGAGCCCCATTACTCCCCCAGGCTCTTACTGTAATAGGGAGGAGAAAACACAAGCAAAAATTCCCAGCCCCAAACACCTTATAAATCAGGTATTTCCTCAGTTCCGACTCCTGAGCTGCCCAGGTGACAGGGAGAATTCAGGAGGAGTGTCAGAGCAGGCACCGCAATTGAGGTGGCTCGCAGCACTCTACCACTGATCCAGGCACAGCGCTCCAAACAAAAATCAAAAATATTTTCAAAATAAAGAAAGAATTAAAAAAACCAAAACAAAAACCCCACTGAAACCAACCAAGATCCATTCACTGGGTACCTTTGATTCCTGGCTGGTAGTTGATGCTGGAGAGGGGGGCTGCTCCACTTCATTCTCTTTCTCCACACTATCCCCGCCGACTTCAGTCACGCTGCTTGGAGGAATCATTTTACCTCTAAAACACTGCTACTATCAGGAAAAGAGCTACAGACTTTTCTTGCTTTTTTCCATTTAACGTCCTCTTTCTTCTCAGCTCTTCTAGAGCAAATGAACCCCAACCACTCGGTTTCACTACATTTGCAAGCCTAGAATTCTCTTGATTTTCTTTTTTTTTTTTTTTTCCCCCCCCTTCTCCTCCTCCTCCCCCTCTTTCTCCTCTCGCTCTTTCCTCCCTCCCCTCTGCAATTCTCCTGCGAGGGGACTAAATTATCGATGGCTCCGTAGGTCAGATGTGTGCCTGGTCCTGGTTTTTCCCCGATCCTCCTCCCCTCCTTGTGAAGCCCGGATATGTGGAGCAAGCGTCGTGACCGGCAGCCCCACGATCGGAGAGGAGTGAGTCGAAGCAGAAAGCCTGAGCCACGCACACACACACGGGGCACTGGAGGGAGGAGTTGTGTTTCTAATGCTGTGAATAAGCTTCGGAGGAGCATGTGCTGTCATAGTAGTGAAAGTAAGAAATGCATGCACGCACGCACACGCACACAGGCAGTGTAATGAGATTTGGAAGCGTTTTACCTTTTAACCGGCTGGAGAAAGCAGAGTTTGTAGGGCAGCTTTATATTCTTATAAGTCTCTTCCTGAAGGACTCCGGAAATAGAGAAGAACAATGAGTCTTCCCTTCCCTTGACCCAGAGAATGTGATTTAAATCCTAACTACCCAGTGTCTCTAAAGCTCCCAGCTTTTCCTGACATCCCAAACTTGCTAGCAGGTGACAGAACAGAGTCTGGGGAGAGTCACCTGTGGATCCACATATTCTTTGCTCCCTTCTCAGGCAGGGAACCCCAGCTCTGAGCCATGCACACACAAGCAGGGTCAGCTGGAGCTCCCACTGCCGTACACATCCTATACTTGTAGGTTGTCATAGTGATAACGCTCCATCGGGCAGCAACAGAGAAGGAGCAGCCATGGGGAAGGGCCTGCCAGCTTCCCCCCGTACCGCCATTCCCAAGGATGCTGCACCCAAAGTCACACTTGAGGCTGTGGTATTACTGGCAGAAGGTCAGCACGACTTTGCTGGCTGGCTCAGATTGCTTTGTATTGCTCTAATTTTTGCCTCTGATTACAACCTTCTGCAGAGGTGTCAGCACTCTTCCCTGCTGAATTAGGGTCTGTACTGTGAAAGGATGTACTGCCCACCAGCAACAAGCTTTGCAGAGCGGGAACTGCTCCATATGGCTGGTAGAGATGCCTCTTTCATTTAAAGAAAACAGAAGAAAGCAACCCAAACATGTTTCCAATAAACAATACTTAGATCCTGGAAAGCAAGAAGAAAAATATTGTCTCTTCATTGACCTATACAAGAGGTACAGGTGTTTGGAGGTGATTTGCTGAGTCAGAAAGGAGCTTCAGTACCTTGTAGCTCTGGTGAAGGGTTTCCCTTCCATCCCCATCCCTTAGAAACAGAACTGCTACGTGGAGCTGCCTTGCCCCTCCACCTCAAATAATCCATGTGTGAAAATGACAAGGTTTCAAGGTAGAAGGGGTTATATGGATGAAAGCCAGAGCAGAATTTGCTCTGCACCCTCTATATTCTTATTAACTATGCTGAAGCCAGGAAAAAAAAAAAATAAAAAAATCAGCTTTTCTTTGAATCCCTGGTGAATGTTCAGGGCTGGTAGTTAGATGGGGAAAAAAGCTTTATGTTCTGGAAATAGAGCACGTAATATATTGAAATCTTTAGCAGACAATAAAGATGAAATGCTGCAATGCTATGTGTGTAGCTACTGAAGAGCAAAAGTGCGTTTAGGAGTCATCTGCCAGTAGAACCTATTATTTGGCTTGTAGTCGCTAACACCATTACAGAGATCAAAACGAGAATGCTGGCTGCTGCTGAGGTAATGTCAGCGACAGCTGAGATTGAAGCGAGGAAATACAGAGCTCAGAATTTATTTCCAATGGTTAGATTTCTGAAATACAGCAGCATCTTAGAGTGTTTTCTTCAAAGCAGAAGGAATTCTTCAGGTGCAAATCTCCTTCCTTCCACTCAGCAAGTGAGATTTGGGCTTAGCTGTAAAATCAGCTGCTTAGCAGTGAACAGGGACTGGGCAGAGTCACAGTTTGGGAGAACTAGGACAGCTGTGGGCAATGAAGATCTTGGCAGGGTGACAGCAATTGAATGCTCCAGCTCTGGCAGTTGCATTCTTCCCTGATGGTCCAGCCTAGCCCAGCCAAGACAGGGCCAGAGCATAGGGTCTGTCACCTGCAAAGACTCTTCTGTGTGCCCAGCAATGTGACTAGCGAGAATCACAAAACTGATTTTTGTCTAGTTCCCCAGCAGCACTGTGGACCAGCCCTTCCTGTTAAGAGGCTCAAAACCATCTTCTGGTGAACTTGTAGGACACCACTGAAATGGGCCTGGAGTGGCTGCTTAATAGTTAATGCTGTAGTTAAAGTGTTGTAAAATCCGGCACACATATTGTATGAGAAGCTTGTAACGTCATGACTGTGTAAGTGACTATCATACCACTCTCTGCTGGGGTTTTTTTTTGTAGTTTTATCAAATTAGTATTGGCACCTGCTGCACTCCCTCTCTCATCCCCATTACTCACTTGTCAACCACGACTGATCTGTCAGTTTCTTGACAATTAGCCTGGGAAAGATGACTCAAACCTAAAAATCTTACCAGAAAAGCAAAAAGGAAAAGAAGCTGGATTTCTTAGATGTTTATTTCCTTCCACAGGAGCTGGCTGTTGAAACTCAAATATTGGGTATAACAAAACAGACTGATCAAATTAGGTGGTCCTACACCTACTTCTCTCTCTCCCTTGCTTCACTCCTGAGCAGTTCGACTTGTGATTGCTGCCGATCTGTCTCTAAGCGAAGGTACACAGCAGAAACGCAAGCCCTGCAGCACAGCGCTAAACGAGAGGAAATTCAACAGATTCTCCAGTGAAGAGCTGAGTGTAGATTTCTGGAAAGGCAATTTGGATGAGTATAACATAAAAGCCAATTCTCAGCCCCCAGCTGAAGATGCTGCACAGTGTAAAGGTGCTTGAGTGTTGCCTGGAGCCACTGCAAGCCGGGTGGTCTGCGGGTAGCTGCATGGCGGCTGCACCTGGCCCACCCTGTGAACAAGTGTGATGCAGAGGCTCCCACAGTTCTTCTGAAGGTCTGTCTGCAGCAAGCACGATAAGGGCATCCCAGAGGCCCCTGACACCAGCAACGTATATACCCAGCTGTGTGCTGCCAAGTCCTACCTGCTGTATTGCTCCACAGCAGCAAGATTAAGCTGGTTGTAGAGGTTTGGGCCCAAGCGATGTTCTCTTGTCTTCTTTTTCTGGTAGGCATTCCTCTGAATTAGTTGACCATCTTTCTGCAGAAGAGGTGTACAAGTAGTGTTGGATCTCATCAAAGGAAGGATAGGAAATCAGTATTTATCAAAAGATGTTATTCCTATTTAGACCCCCATGTGTTTACTAGAGAAAAATAAGAAGTAGAAAGGAGAGAGGGAGCTGTGTGTCATTATTCACTGCCTGGTGCCTAAACTCCTCAGCGAAGAGGGTGTAAGGGAGCGTATAGGGACAATACTACTGATAAATGGCGCTGGTTTAAACCACTACGTATGTCTCTCTAAGAAATGTCCAAAGCTGTGAGGAATTGGGCCAGCTGCCATCGAAGCAGAGCCCTCAAAGGAAGGCGGAATTAAATCTACTGAGAGTCCAACTTCCAAAAGGATGCAGACTGAGTGCCACAGGAAGCTATTAGGCACAGAAAAAAGGCTGTAGATCTGACACTTGCAGTGAAACTTCATCAGCCTCCCCCCAAACCCCTCAGTCCAATTTGTGACTGTTTTGGGTGAGGAATAGTAGCTTCAATTCTTAGTCAATTCAATTTTGTCTTTGTGGAAACTGGCAACAGGATACCCCTCCAGTGCCATTTGGGATGGGAACTTTATTTTTGGCACAGTGCATTTGGCTGGATGTCCTGGTGGACATCTTCACTAGGCTCTCCTCTCAAATACCTACCGTTGCCCAGACCATTGCTCTAGTGGAATATCTGCCTGTGTTTCCAAGTAACAGGCAGTAACAGGGCACTTCTCGCCCACAAACACTCCACCCACCGAGAAAAAGATATTAAAATAGTATCAGGTGGCTGGTTTTTTGTTGTTGTTTATAGTCACACACCCTTTGTTTGCTTTCAGTCCAATCTTGGTAGTTCATCAAGCAGTTAACATAGTAACACCACCACCACCACACATGGATTTTGCTTATCAAAATGCCATCTAAGGGCTACAATCATGATCAAGCTAGAAGCACAAGTTGGTCAATGCTCTGAAAGCATTCCCAGTACTAATGGGATAATGGGGTTTGCATTTTGACTAAAACGATCTCAAAGTACTTTTTAGAGCGAAAGTATTAAGCCTCCCACTGCTCCTGGGAGTGATTATACTGTAGCAAACAAATAATGGTGAAGGAAGCCAAACCAGCAGATTTATGCTTCTATTTAAGCAGAGAGAAGAAAAATGGAACCTCTGTCTAGGTATTATTTTCAAGCCCTTCTTTCTCCCCATCCACAGCAATGCCATATGGAGTGAGGGAGAGTTCACACTGCATCTTTGGCCACTCGAATCAGTCTTTCAAAGAGATCATGATGAGATTGAAACACTACTACCCAGACATCTAGACCAGGAGAAAGAAGAACGCTGCATCCTCTTGTGACAGCAAGAAATGCTTGAGAAGGGGATAAGAAGATGTAATTATAAAAGATGGAATTTAGCCAAGATACAGCATGTAATATGTTCAGTCTTACAAAAAGCATTGCAATACCTTTAAATAACCAGCGACAGTCCCGACCTGATTTTACATCTCTGCTGGCAATACGATTCCTTCTCACTTTTTATAGGAATGTGATATAAAAAGAAGCAGCCCATGGAATCTGTAGCACCATTTCCTGCAACTCACAGATGCTCCTAGAAATTCCTGCCATTCAATAACCACTTCCTGACTTGGTCCAATATGACTGTAGCAGGAATGCCCTGAACCAGTTCGAGGGTTGCTGCAGTAGTGATTTATCCATGGACTAAATGCTTTCAGGGTATCCATGCTCCAAATATTTAAAGAGGTAACAAAGATACGGCAATTTTATCATCTTCTCCACTATTTGTGGACTTGGTTTTAACCTCACTACTGTTTCCTTGGATCATAGACTCATTTAGGTTGGAAGAGACCTTTAAGATCATCAAGTTCAACTGTTACCCAGCACTGACAGGTCACCACTAAACCATGTCCCTCAGTACCACATCTCGGTGGCTTTGAAACCCCTCTATGGATGGGGGCTCCACCACTGCCCTGGGAAGCCTGTTCTGATATTCAACAACCTTTTAGGGGAAGAAATTTTTCCTAATGTCCAACCTAAATCTCTCCTGGAACAATCTGACAACAGTCATTAAGACTCTTCTGATGGCTCTCAGTACCACTCAGAAAGGTCTCAGATAATGATACATTCTCAGCCAGCCTGATCTACCTCTTTTCCTCAGTGTTTTTCAGGATGGGGCAGGAGAAATCTCCCACAGGGTCACCATGATGAATCTTGGGCTTTTATTTTTTTCCTGAAAGATTGTGGTTGTCTCTTTCTTTCCTAGACCTTCCTTGACCTGAATTGCCTCTTAAATTCATTTCTCCAGTTGCTAGCCTTTCCAAGCAGGAGATGGGCATTCCAGCTTACAGGGTTTTAATGGATTTGTCTCAGGTTCCTGTTCTCTTCATTCACTCTGGTGTTGAATATCATCATCATGATCTATTTCTTAACTAATGTCAGTGAAAATGCACTGAGAGCAATGTTTTGCTGAGACTGTAAATAGAATCCAAAATAAGACCTGGCAAACACTACCAGCATAGCTGGTGGTGAACATAAGTATATGCATTTATTTTTTCCATACAGATATCTTATGGCTACACACTAAGATTTAAAAGGCTGTGCATGCACAGTATTTCCTGTCCTTAGATAGTTACAGTGCTCCTGGCACTGCAATATTTAGGCACAAAAATGCATGCTGAATGCAAAATGAACTCACCGCCAACTGCAAACCTGCAACTGCTGCACTATTTATTTCATTTTGGAAGAAAAAATGCAATTTCTCAGTGTGCCAATGAGCTTCGTCAAGAAAGTGAAGGCTTATATACAGGATGTGGTAAAAATTAGTTACATACAGCAAAGCTTTTAAATGACTTTGGACCCGATAGGATGAAAAGCTTTGTAGAAATATCAGAAAATATCATTATCAAGATTAACATCCCACTCTATCAGATTAGTGCATGTGTCAACTGAAACAGAAGTGTGTATGATGAGGGTTGCCCACAGTTACGTAACTTATAATGATCTATTACAGCTCTCAAGTAAGAATAAAGAAAATAAATGTTCAGACTGTTATAAATCTGATGGGAAAGTAAATATTTTACAGCTCAGATAGATATTGGGTTTGTCCCTTAAATCTTGATAAGATGCAGAATTTGAAAGATATTGATGGTATTGATTGATTTTACTGCACCAGACTACTGAGCAGTGAGCATCAGGATGGCTGAAATCTGGAGGAGACACAAGTTACTACAAATTCCTAGGGAGGACTAATCATAGTATGGTAGGGGTTGGAAAGGACCTCTAGAGATCATTGAGTCCAAACCCCCTGCCAACACAGAAACACCTAGGGCATGCCACACAGGAACAGATCCAGGCGGGTCTTGAAAGTATCTAGAGAAGGAGACTCCACAACCTCTCTGGGCAGCCGGTTCCAGTGCTCTGTCACTCTCACAGTGAAGAAGTTCTTCCTCATGTTGAGATGGAAATTCCTGTGTTTCACCTTGCTACCATTACCTCTCAACCTATCACAGGGCACCACTGAAAAGAGGCTGGCCCCTTCTACTTGACACCCACCCTTCAGATATTTGTAAACATTCATAAGATCCCCTCTCAGTCTTCTCTTTTCCAGGCTAAACAGCCCCAGGGCTCTCAGCCTTTCCTCATAAGAAAGAAGTTCCAGTCCCTTCATCATCTTTGTAGCTCTCCGTTGGACTCTTTCTAGTATTTCCCTGTTCCTCTTGAACTGGGGAGACTAGAACACAATACTCCAGATGTGGTCTCACTAGTGCAGAGTAGAGGGGGAGGAGAACCTCCCTTGATCTGCTGGCCACATTCTTGTTTATGGACCCCAGGATACCATCGGCGTTCTTGGCCACAAGGTCACGTTGCTGTTCCATGGAGAACTTATTGTCCACCAGGATGCCAAGGTCCCTCTCCATGGGGCTGCTTTCCATGGGGTCTACCCCTAACCTGTACTGGTACATGGTGTTGTTCCTCCTCCCCAGGTGTAGGACTCTACACTTACCCTTGCTGAACTTCATTAGGTTTGCCTTTGCCCAACTTTCCAGCCTGTCCAGATCTCACTGGATGGCAGCACAGCCTTCTGGTCTATCAGTCACTCCTCCCAGTTTAGTATCATCAGCAAACTTGCTGTGGGTACACTCTATCCCTTCATCCAGGTCATTGATGAAGATGTTGAATAAGACTGGACCCAGAACTGACCCCTGGAGAACACCAGGACATTTTCAGGTTTCCTAGTAACAATAGAAGAGACTCCTCTTCCCTCCTCCATATCTGGCTCACATGGAACACTCTTGGCTGGGGATGAATTCACCTTCTGCTGTGCCCATCACTGCTGATTTGCAGGACATTGTTGGCAAAACATTATGCCCCATGCTATTGATACAGTTTTGCCACCAGCTGTACTCTGGTCCATTAAAACCACAGTGAAGGTCCTCCAGTCTTTCACAAATCCTTGCAGGCACTGCTGACTTCATGGACATTGCCATGATCTCTGTCCTCAACAGCCTGTTGACTTTTCATTTCAAGGCCCATCAACAGCCACTAAGCAGCAGTTTTACTAATTCTCCCGATAGCCTAAAAGCACAACAGGCAAGAGGGAGAACAAAAGGGAACCTTCCAAAACCCTGCGTTCCAAACCTGAGTGCTGAAGCATTAAGGGGACCACCCCACCTTTGAAAGATCTCCTCGAGAGAGTCAAAACAAGCCACAGCAGAAGAATTTGCTCAAAAAATAGTGCAACCTCCAGAACACTTCAGTTAATAGAGCTAATTAATCTGACAGCTCAAGATGGTGACCTGAACATCCTCCACTACTAGGAGTAGGGACTGCCTCTAAACCACACTCATGTTGGTGCTCCAGCTGTCTTGCAGAAGTCTTCTTCTGATGGCAGATGATCTTGTAACAATCCCTATTATATAAGTCCCCAGCAACAGAGGTGACCTCTCTGTGTCGGGGTCTCCAGAACACTCATTGACATATTTTATTCGTTTTTCATCTTAATCTGAAAGGACACGATTTCACATTCCCTGATTTCTGATTTTCACTCTCATTGTTTTATTATTTAATCCTGCAAGATGTTCTTCCCCCCCCCAAATATCAGACCAAAGAGTCATAAACATTGATATGCTGTTGAGGACAAGGTTGGAATTATATGTGGCCCATTCTTCTTCCAGAGATCAGGACTGATGAGAAAAAGTGTAACACTTAATGTGCTTTTACAATTCCTTTTAAAACTTTAATTCTTTTTTTTTTTTTTAATGTAACTTTTAATTTATTTTAATTTTTAAATTCCTTTTTAAGACTTTTGGTTGAACGTTTGATAGAATTCCCAATATCTTTGGAGTAAAGTGCTGATATTACATTGATTTTGGTGAAAGCTCCCACAGAAAAATACTTTATATTGGATTTTTTTTTTTTTTCCCAGCTACAGAAATTTTACTGAAGTTTCAAAACCACTATTTGATTTGGTTCCTTTTATCTTCTTTCATTTCATTTATTTACATGTCCTTCTAGTTTCCACTATTTCACTTCCCATCACTGTACACATGCTGGAGGCACACTTGGAACGAGCGCAGAAAGGGTAGAAAATATAACGCAGAAAGGACGGAAGACAAAATGGTTATTTTGAAATTGGACACATTTCCCAAACTGGAAGCGGTATTTTTCTGACACAAAAGCTCTTTTAAAAGTCTGAAATGATCTTAGAACTCCGCTTTGCTGAAAATTATAAACATATTAGTTTTCATTTTTAGTTTAGGCAGAAAGGAAACTGGCCGGCGACGACATCTCCTGCGCGAGCGGCTCGAGGAGGCGGCTGCAGCCCTCCTCGGTCTGCCTCTTTAAGAAGGAGGGATGACAAGAGGCTGGCGTGCAGTGGCTGGTAGCATTTCCAAGATGCTTCGTATTATGGCAGGACAGAAGAGTTGACAGTCTCATCTCAGCTTTGTGGTTAGCTGGCTACAGGCATGCACTCATTACTTTATATTAATGTGAGATGTGAACATTGTTTTGCTGGTTATAATTATTCTCCAAGTGGTACAACCTTAAAAAATTACAGCTTTGGAGAATCTCTTTCTCTGTAGTTCTTCCTGGGAGTCCCTGCCTGGGTCGGTTCCCAATAATGAGATTTTCTAAGGGGGCTTGGGAACGGATTGATTGATTTATTTGCTTTTGGATGCTAATTAACTTTGATGTTCAGCAGCCACACTCCTGGCTGCCATACTGCAAGCAGGGGAACAGCGGGGCTGGGCCTCTGCTTCAGAGGAGGACCACAGCGAGGGTCAGATGGGACTGAGTGTTGCTGGTTTGTGTTGCATTTTGCTCCTAAGCCAGATGTAGAAACCTTTCTGAAGAGCCCTTCTTTTCAGAAGACGCCCCAATGGACAGGAGCAGGGATGTCCCCACACACCAGGCCTTCCTAATGCAGTTGGCTGCATTAGGGCAGACGTCTGCCTTGGGGCAGATGAGGATGTCCCGGTGTGGGGCTGCCCTCCACAAACTGGAACTGGGAACTGCCTCAGAACACAGCCTCACAAGGACTTGTACCTTCTGGCAAAGGTTGTTCTGAGGCCACCAGAGCTCCCAGTTTTCACCCCGACCAGAACAAAAGCAAGGCAAAGACATCTGAAACAATTGCTTAAGCAGTGATGAAAGGGATCAGCCTCCCTTTATCTCCACAACAGACACTGCGTCATCAGTCTTTGCACCATATTTCAGCACCATCCTCTCCACCAAGGCTGCCAGTGAGGGGCTGTGCAGCTCTGCAAGCAGAACTGATGAATGTTTGGGGATGGGATATGTATGCCAGAAAGGTTGGTTTTTGTTCCCACACTGTGGGAACCAAACATAAAAAACACTTGACGAATCTAAGGCTTGGATGAAAACCAAGCTGCTCCTCTCACACAGGCAAGAGCCATCAGCTGTGATGACCTCTGGTAACTCTCAACGGGATCTTCACCAGAACCTTCCCCTTCCTGACCAGAGCCCCTCAGCACACAGACAAATGAGGTTCTGGAGACCCTATCAGCACACCCAGGCCCTGCTAGGCCCTGGGCTCATGCTGCAGTGGTACACCAATCTTCAGGCCAGCCGAGGGAATTTAGGAAGGAATGTAGGTGGCGAAGGCCATGTACTGACGGTCCCTCCTCAGCCCAACGGGCCAGTAGCCATTCGCAAACACACTGAAAGTGGCTAGCCATCAGCTAGGGTCCAGAGTGTGCTTCAGGGTCCAAGGAAACCTGCAATGTCTAAACTATTTGAATGCTAGAAGTGCAAACCCATATATTTCTTCTTTACCACCTCCTTCTTCACTGTCTTTTTATTTTGTCTTAGTGCACAGCAGGGAAAAGTGGAAGAGGGATGGAGGGATGGGCTCGTTTCTTCTGGTAATGGAGAAGAGAGATGGCCTCTTTGCAGAGGAAACAACCCAGTGCTTATAGAATACTATTTCAAGAGCCATAGTGTTAATGTTTACATGATGCTGCATCTACTAGAGGAGCAACACATGTGATGCCCACATTTATGGTAGCAGCCTCCTCAGCCATCATTTTGCCACACACATAAGTCGTCAGCAAGACCTCCTGTGTGTTGCTCATGGAGCTCTGGCTTTGTGCCTCTCCTCCAACCAATTTGTACCATACTCTAAGTATTTAGCAGCTTGCCACAGCACAGAGCCAAGCCATAAATCCCCTGTGGGGAGCTGTGCTATAAGTGTCCACTTGGACCTCTGTGCTGCCAGGATGCTCTCCCCTGAGGCCACCAGAAAGAAGCTCCTGGTCACCCTTAGAGCAGAAAGGGCCAGGTGCCTACCACAGCTTCTTAGAAAGGACTCAGTATGTCTTGAGCATGGTGATGCGTTCAACCACAGAACACAACGTGCTGCCACTGCTTTCAGTGGTGTCCCAAACTCTGGGTAGTAGCCTCTGTTACTAATAGGTGACATAAGGGTTTGAGATCTGGACATAAGTTGGTAGCTGCTCTTTTACCTCACATCAATAAGCCAATCTATAAATGATGCCACAGGAGGTGAGTGAGGAGAGCCCCTGTTAATGTGGACAATTCATTCCTGAGCAGGATGCAGAGAGACTCATTTAACTTAAAGTGAGATGACAGTGACTCTGTCCCACTGGGATGGATCTAGCATAGGTAGATGGTCCAGTGGAGCAAAGCCAAACAATTCTCGTGTTTCAGTGAGAGGTGGTGTCCTGTTTTTGCTGGGACAGAATCCTGGGCTAGCTATGGGTCTGCAGCTAGCAGCTTCCAGTCAGCCAGAAGCTTAAACTGGGAGGGGCACATGCTTGGGCCGCTGCCCCACATTGTCTACAGGTGGGTCCTATCCCAGAAACATCACACTCAGTATAAAGGGGGAGAGTGGGAGCTTCTTCTTTTTCTTTTTCTCCTGCTTATTCTTGTTGCTGGAGAGTCTTGCTCACCATCCTGCTCCCAAGGCTGTTCTTCTGACTCACATACTGGGGTGAGTTTAACTTGATATACTTCACGTTGGTAATTAATGTTAGTTTTGCTGTTTAGTTAAATCTGTTTTCACTTCAACCTGGAGGTCTCCTGTCTTTTTCTTTATTCCCCTTCCTGGCTGGGGAGGGGTCACTGGGTGATAGAGCAACTGCTGTAGTTTAACTGCACTAGAAATCCAGATACTGGCCAATGATCTGAGCCATTTTGAGCAGATGACTGGGGCATCGTTCTTAGAGCTCTCAGACAATGCAAGGACTGGTTTGGTTTTTTTTTCCCCCCAAGCCTTCTCCCTGACTCCATATTTAATGAAGATACATATTGGGACAGTCAGCACCTTAGGTGGTGAGACCATCAGTTGTCTTCTGCAATGAAGGGGGATCTTTTTTCACCCTTCTACTTACTAAGGCTTATTGAGAGAGACTGCAAGAGATGAATTATCACAGCTCAAATGCCTGGGCCTGCTCAATCTCGTAGGGTGGCTAACTGGGCAGCGCTGTTGCAACATGAAGCTGACTCAGCCACGCAGCATCTTTGCTGGCATCCCATTAGCTGCTGTGAAGACAATTATTTCTTTATTGCTAAACAGAGTCTGTCAGTGGCTCGGGGCACTTCTGTGAAAAATGTAACAGAGATGGAATAATAATTCAAAACATGCCAGACCAGAAAGCCCGTGGCTCATCGTATCAGACTCCTTCTGCCTGAAAAATCAACCAGTCCGGGCTGTTCAAGGTGGGTGAAGCAATGACACAGATGCTCATGACTTCACCAGAAGCAGTGCATCCTTCCAGGAAAGCAGGATCCCTTTCTCATACAAATGGCCTTACAAATAGAGAAGGGAGCAAAGAAATTCTGAGTGGAAGCTGCATCAGCAGAACTGACTCAGAAGAGAAATTTGCTCTTCAAAGTTTTTTCCGTGGGGTGTCAGCTGCTCTTGGGTGAAGTGCTAGCAGGCAGCGTCCCAGTGACTTTCCCACTGTGGGAACCAAACCCTTTTAAAACTGTTTTGACTGTAACCAAGGAATTAGAGAGATGGATGAAGCCAGCAGAAAGTGTGACAATCTCCTAAAGGCACACAGATGGTGAGCAGACCCTGGAAACTGATTCACTTTGAGCGATCACTTTCCTGAAGCACATTTTGGACAGTTTTCAACCTCTCTGAGGACCTGAGGAAACCTGTAACTTCTCCAAGGCAAAATGAGGGGCAGGAGGGGAGAAGGGAGGTGGAAAAAAAAAGCATGATTTTGCCTTGAAATGCACATTCACACATAGTTATTTATTTCTTTGCCCTTTGACATTGAGAGAAGCTCATCTCAGAACGATCACCCGTGGCTCAGCCCAGATGGAGGTGGGATACAAATTCCATTGCCAGTGCTAACCATGAAAAGATTTCCCTGTTTTACCAGAAACCACAATCCCCCATAGTTCCCAGACTGCTCAAGTGATGTATAGCTTGGTAATTGTCCTGAAAGATAAGGGAAAGCCTCCTCTGTGGTTGTATTTGATATGGGCCTGATGTATGGGATCGCTCAGTGGAGGGTGTCTAGAGACAGCGTGGAGTATGCCTCTCTGCCTTCTTCTCACCAGGGAAACTCTGCTGGTGGCAAGCAGGATCCTGAGGGCTGCAAATTGCTTTCCCACATCTAACATCCCTTTCATAGCAGCCTTGGTAGGTTTTTGGCATGAGGAGGAGAACTGAAGAGTTGTTTATGGCTGCTCAGAAGCTTCCTCTGCAGGGCTGCCAGCCCTGTGCCAAGGACTGAAAGGATTTGCCGAGGGCATCCTTGGAAGGGTCAGAGGGAAATGGGGCACAGGGTGGGGGGGGAAGAGCTGCAAGTGGATGAAGGAGAAAGGCTTCTGGAGATGGAAACCTTCACCCACAGTGAGTAGCAGAAGTGCCTTTTCTTGGGTCAGTGCAAGCGACACTCGAAAAATTCTCCATTGATTTATCATTAGAAAGACTGGTTGTGGTAAATCCTGCTAACCAGATGGAGTCTGATATAGAGACCTTCCAGCTTGATGCTGTATAGGGAAGAAGGACAACTTCACATTTTCAGATAAGCCTCTGTGATGATTCGATTTCCACTTTCCAGAGGATCCTGTTGAGAATCTGGGGTAAGATTGTCCAAGCAACTGGGATGAGCAGCCTTTAGATGGCAAGGCCATCTTCATCCAAATTTCACCAGCATCCAGGGTGTTCCACTCATCTTACTCAGGCACAGCAGAAGGGTGAAATCTTGCCTCAGCATCTGTGCTATGAAAAGTCTGGCACACTGCAGTTATTTTGCATTGGGGATCTGCAATCTGATGAATGTTCCTCTGATTTTTATTTTTTGGAAGGATTTAAAAATAAGCTGCTCACAGAGTTTGCAAACTTGCTCTCGCTGGTTTCAGTGGAGATGTACTAGGACTGCAAAGAGCATTTATGTGCAAAGCAGCTCGTAAAAGGAAATACACGGTGCTTTGTTCTCCCACAGGAGGGCTAGTGAATTATTTGGGTAGAACCCACATGAAGTAAGGAGTAATTGGTAGATACTCTTTTCCAGACCCTCAGCCGCTGTGATGCAGTAAGTTTCCCTTGCTCCGACTAGCTGAGAGTCCAGCCTCTAGGTCTCCACATACAGATTAAGCAAGACACCAAGAGGCCTTTGGAGAAAGCTTTTATTCAAGGGGAGTGACAAACACATTTGATTTGGACCACTTTCTCTCTGAGATTTAATCTCGGAGGAACTGGCAAAACAGAAAAAGGCCCAGAAACAAAAGTGAAGCAAGCACATGAAGGCATTTATGCTGAAAGCCACAGGGTTTTGCATGGGTAGCAGCAAATATCCAAAGTCTCTCAAAGCAGAGAGTTCTAGGGTAGCTTGTGTCATTGAAAAACTGGCTTACACTATACAGAAATTTAAAAGGAAGCCAAGCTTGTGGATTTTCCTAGCAAATCAGTCTGATGTACCATAAAGAACTTGGGGTTAGGTGCAAAAAGGATTAAATCATCTTTTTGCCCCCCTGCCCTTCAAATTTTTTCCACTACAGCATGAAGGAAGATTAGAAGTATTGTACAGGGTTTTTTTACATTCTCCTTTGTCTTCTGTGTTTGTGCACAAGGGTGAAGACGGCTTTTATTTGATGTTATTTTAAAATTATCCCTTTAAAAAAAATACATTTGTGAATTCAGTAAAGTAACACCTTGCATTTCACTTGCATGCCTGTAAACTTCTCTAGCACTTCACAGAGGGTGAGTCAAACCAACTCTAGCTCTGTAATAAGCATCAGATCAAGTTGGACCATGATTATGTTACTTTCATGGGGATAAAAAAATAACAACAAATAAATATTTGGACTTCCTAAACAGATTTAGAGGTGCTGGGAAGCATACAGCAAAGCTATACAGCTAGGAGGAGAGGGAATGGGGGTCTCATCCTCTGTGAGCTCTCTACATTGCTATGTTGGAGTTGTGGTGCCTTACTGAAACTTTGGTGTACTTCTATGATGCAAATAGCAAATTATCATCCCCAGGAGAGCACTACTGGAATTCCGGCCCCAGATTTGAGACTAAAGAGAGACACCAAGTGGAAGAAAGACACAGGACCAGTTGCAAGTCGGTGGACCTCGAGGATTAATTAAGTGTGATTCACTGCAGCTTTACATGCATAAATAGGTGATGCAGAGGCACGTGTGGGTCCCTCACTGCCTCACACTGACATGTGTGTCTGGGGGAGAGAGGGCTGGGAGCAGAGGTGGAAAAGAGCCTCTGTTCAAGGTAAGATTTAAAATTAGCTCTGCATAGCAAAGATGTGCTTGGATGCCCTCATGAACGAAACTGAAGGGAATTAAGTCTCTAAACACTTTTGTGGATCTGAGCTTATGTAAGAAGTGTTAGTGGCGTAGGTTGTTGGTTCCACTTGCCTTGTTTCCCCAGGTAAATCGTGCCAGTGTTGCACAGATTTTCCTGAGCAAACATCCAGCCTGCCCATGCCAGCTCCTGAGTGCTTTCATTTATTTTGGCGGACCTTGAACTGGATTTTCCTTCTTTGGTTTTTCTAAAGTGTTTACGTCAAGTGGGCTGAAAGAGATGACATCTCGCTGGTCTGGGGGCTATGGAGTTAATATTGCCTAAGCAACAGCATCTGTCCTGGCACCCCTAGTGCAGGTCAGCATTGCTGGGTAATGTTCATTCCTCTCAGTCCAGGGTAACAGACAATTTTCAGCCTTGTATCAGACAGAGCTGGTCCAGGTTGACACAGGTGCCAGAAGTGAATCGCACTTGAAATCTGCCCAGATGTGCCTGTGTTTAGTGACAATTTTGGCCTGCCCTTTTGAAAGAGAAGAGCAGATCCAGGCAACTTTGCATTCAAGTTAAGACCTTCAGAGGAAAGTAGTCATCAGTGCTCTGGCTCCTTCTTCCCACTATGCAGAAAAAGTGCAAGTATGCATCCAGGCAGCCTGACCTCAGAAAGACGGTATGCCAAATAGCTCAAGCTTGTGGAAGGGATATTGCCTTTCTTTGGCATTTCATAACCTCCCAGTGCAAGGCTGGACATAAAATCCAGAGTATCATGTCAATCTGTAAGTACTAGAAAATACCCAAGGTTTTAAGTGGAACCTACTGTGCTCCATCAGGCTGTCTTTAGAAACAAGACCCTTCTTGGTTCCTGGAGGAATGGTGGTTATTCTTGTTGCTCTCTGAAGTGGAGGTTGTGATTCAAGGTAAGGTCTCTCCTGCAAAAAGGCACAAAGAGGTTATCTTGTATCTCCAAGGAGAGAGGGCACACTGAAAGAAGCAGATTGCTTCTTTGTAAGAGAAAGAAGAAAGGTTTTGCTGTCTAGTATTGAAGCCTTGGGAGTAAGGTTAAGTTCTTCAGGTGTTCATATCTGCATGTGTTTAAAAGGACTGATCCTGAATACTACCTCTTTGGAATTAGTTTGTGGTTGCCAAAGATGACTGCAAAAGGCACAAAGAGGATTGTAAAACTGGGTGAAGTTCTAGCTCTACCAAGTTCTGTGAAGTCACGCTATGGATGTTGTCAGCCCAGACATGGCCAGGTACTGAACAGGGCTCAGCAGCACCAGCAAGAGCTCCTTAGTGACTGGGCTGCTTTCTTTTTTTTAAACTCATCTGGCACTTTCTGTCATATGTGCCTCAAAAGAGCAAGCCCAGGCAACAGTCAGGGTCTCCTCTCAATCCAGAGGTGTCTGTGACCTACTCACACTCTGTGAAAAACCTTTTGAGATTTGTTTCTATGAGGATTTAAAAACAGGGAGGAGTTGTGGAAAGCATGGGTAAATCTTGATGATTTGTTCCAGCAAATTTCCTATCCCAAAGGTCAGACAGATGTCCAGCTGATGCGGGCACACATTCCTGTACTTGTTAATGCTCAGTGGATCACAAAGCTCAGACTGCAGAAGTCCTGAAGTTAGTACCTTGGTTAGTACACTTCCCTGCGTGCTGCTCTTCCTGGTGCCTGTTGAAGCAGGAACAACATTTTCTTGCAAAATACCAGGTTGGGGAGTGCAGTCACCTCTGTAAGAAGCAGCTGTGAGTGACCTCTACCAGGGTCCAAAATAACCAAGCCTCAGAGGAATCTGCTTCCCAGTTAGGTGATGCCTCTGGCAGAACTGTTTCCCTTTGGTTTGGCCAAGTCTTTAACTCCTGCTGGAACATTTCAATTGCCTGCATTTCTCATTTCAACCAGAGGAGGGCAACTGGTCATCAGGAAAATTAATTCAGTTTACTAAAGCTGACATGTTCACTTGGAAGTCATAAAATGTGTAACTAGTAAAAATAATTAGTCCTGAAAAAAAAAATCAGACGAAAACCACACCTGTTAATAAACGTTTTTCCCCCCCAATGTAAGTTAGAATAGCCTCAGCAATCACCGCGTTTCTATTGCTGTTCACTCCAACTGTTATTCTTTGTATATGATTAATCTGCTGGTAAATCAGGGCTTTTGGCAAATAAGAGGATTCCACTTACAGCACCATGAAAGGCCTTCCATCAATTCAGACTTTACAAAATCTGCAATTTTAACTCAAGCTCTGCATCCTATCTCTCTTATACTGAGTTATTCAATACCCACTAACTGTGAATGGTAAGTTGTTTGATCATATATATTTTTTAAAAAAGAAAACAATTTAAACTTTAAACAGAAAAAAACAATTTTTTTGCTCTATAGTTGTAGTCCTATCTCCTCAAAGCAATTCTGAAAAAAAGAGCATTTTGTTCAAAGTTAGGGAGTTTGTATTGATGACAGCACTCATCAATGTATCACCTGAACCCCACAATGTTTGGCCCTGTCAGTCCAGAAATCCTTTCCCTCTTAGAGTCACAGGAGTGTGTGGCCAATTCCAAGGCTTTTTAAGGGGGGGGGGAAAAATGCAAACATTATAATAAATCCATGTCTCTTTCTCTGTTCTCTATCATGCCAAGGACTAATCTCTGATGTAACACCGGGCAACAACATGTGCCAGTTGAATCTCAGACCCCCTTCTCAGAGATCCTCTGACACTGGAGAAAAACAGTTTGGTCCCTTCCAACCAGAACAATCCTGAGACCTTCCATCTCTGCTTCAGAGAGATATAAAGCACTGCCTGTAATCTAAATGGTGGGAACTTTCTTGCTCGTGTCTCCCTGCTCCAGGATGACTCCTACTGTTGGATATCTCCTACAGTCAACAGTTGGACTTGATGATATTGAAGGTCTCTTCCAATCACAATGATTCTATTATTCTACCCAGCCAGACATGGTTTTACCAACAGAGGCTGAGGAGGCTGGAGCTGCAGCCACCCATAATGAGCAGCCACTCATGTGGTGCCTGTGTTTTACATCGAAAAGCAGCAGGTCTCTGGGGACTTGTGAAGCTTCTCGCAACCCTGAGGAAGGCTGCAAAGAGCCATGAATGTGCAGCACAGCCAGCTCTGTGCAGGGCATTAGTACCCCCTGGGTGTGAAGGAGATCGACCTTATGTGCAAATGAATCAGAACCTCTGAGAGGAGGCTGAAGCCTAGAAAGGACCTGCATAAGGAGGCTGCAGCCCAGTGACTTGGACTTTTGCAGCCTTCTTGTATTTATCCACAGAATAGGCCATGACTTGATTAGGTAAAGAGATTAATTCCTCCTGAAAGGAAAGTATTCATTTGTCAGGGAACGGGTACTGTGTTTGAAGATGGCCCAAGGCAAAACCAGGTTTCTTGGCTGAATGGCCTATAGGCTAGTCTCTGTCTGCCTTTGAAATGGTGTTTTGGTCTTCCAGCCTGACGTGGCAAGTAATGGTGGGTTTCTTCAGCCTGTGTGTTTTCTTGCAAGTACTTCTGTGCAATCCCTAGCTGAGAATCCAGCATACTGTGTACGTAGCAAAATATGCTGTTTATACTTGGGATTTTAGTTCACCATCTGCACAAGGCTCGGCTGCAACATCCCCATGGATCTGCTCCCCCTCCATTGCCAAATCCCTGTTGCCAGCCCTCGGAAGAGCACAGTTCACTTCAGAACTCCTCATACAACTCGGTCTCTCTGGAAGCTCTTTTAAAGCCTCTCCCCTGTTCTCAGCAAACGCAGCGGTACAGACTTAATGCTTTTCTACAGGCTCACTGATTCATATCGGAGTGGCACTGAAGCGTACCCGCTTAGACGTGCGCTCGCTGATGCATGTATACCTCCACACTGCCCTTGCTAACACGTACTCCTGTTCTCAAAGCCGTTGACACAAATTCATTCAGGCATCGGAGCTGCTGGCACACGCACAATCCATTAGTGCCACACCTCGTAATCACTTTTTATTTTAAACCCATTTTCTTGAAGGAACAGCCTTTGCGCTAATCCTCAGGGGGAATATTTTGAGCCCAGGCTTCCTTCCTCAAAGTAGGACACTTTCTGTAAGAGTCAGAAACCAGCTACATGCTCAGTACCTGTAGCCTTGGATATTCTGGCAGTGCACAGAGGAGGAAAAGTGAAGAAAGAACAGGCAGATGCTACTTCACCTGTCCCACAGAGCCTTGTGTCTTTCCAGGTAAGCATTCTGGCTTATGGAGTATGTGTGTAAGCTTGACCCGATGTTTAAATTAAAGACAAAGCTAATTACAGCAAGAGCAAGGGGAAAGAAAAATAACTTTCAATATTCGGCTTGAGAGTTAGGGGTGTCTTTACTGAGAGTTAATTCTGCTTGAAGAAAGATGCTGAAGCACAACTGGTTTCCAGAGAGACATGTAGTCCCCAAGACTGGCTGTAAATGAGTTTTCAGATACTGTCCCAAGTAATTCTGATGCAAAATTTGTCCTCGTCTTAGATACCAACAACTGACCTTGTCTTGATAGGACAAGAGGAAATGGCCTCAAGTTGCATCAGGGGAGGTTTAGGTTGGATATTAGGAGAAATTTTTTCACTGAAAGGATTGTAAAGTCCTGGACCAGGCTGCCCAGGGAAGTGGCTGAATCACCATCCCTGGACATGTTTAAAAGTTGTGTAGTTGTGGTGCTGAGGGACATGGTTTAGCAGTGGACTTGGTAGAGTTAGGTTGGTTGGACTTGATGATCTTGAAAGTCTCTTCCAACCTAAATGATTCTATGATCCTATGACAATACAACTGATTTGGTCCGAGAAGAGCCTGAGCAAAGTCAGGTTTGTTAGACAGTTTGCAGGCAATGGAAAGCCTGGTATTGCTGTGGGCAGCTGCAGAAACAGGGTGGTGAGACCACACCTACAAAAGCCCCTGTGCAGAGCAAGTCATTTCACTTCCACCTCATCGTCCCTGTTCTGCTTCAGCATCTGCATTTCAACCATCTTTCCCTGGCCAAGCCCACGGGCCAGCTGCAGCCAATGGGTCTGCAGTGACCCATTGGTGGCACTGAGAGGGACACGCCATATGTGTGGCACTTGGTGAGTGGCACCTGCCCTTCCTGTCTGGTGTCATAGTGAGGAATCACCCTGAGGGCACAGAAGATGATTGAGAGGCACCTTGTATGGACAGAGTAAGGTGGCTGTTGTACACCTATCTCAGTACAAAGGCCAAACTGGTTTTTGCTGTGCACAGGAAGGAGGAGTGGGGCCTTGTGCTCCATGAGCTTGTTTGTTCCTCCTCCTGCCAAGACAGTAGGAAACACAAAAGCAAGGAACAGATCAAGGAATTGTTTATGCTGAGGGTGGTGAGACCCTGGTCCAGGTTGCCCCGAGAGCTGGTCAATGCCCCATCCCTGGAACCATTCCAGGTGAGGTAGGCTGGCTCTGAGCAACCTGCTCTAGTTGCAGCTGTTCCTATTCCCTGCAGGGGAGTTGGACTAGGTGACCTTTAAAGGTTCCTTCCCACTCAAACCAGTCTATGATTCTTTTCTATGACTCTTAATAGTGCTGATCTTCAGAAGGGTGAGGGATCTCCTGACCTTCCGTTGTTTTAGGATTGTCTTGCCTGATTTGGTTTTAGTATCTTTGTAATGAGGACTTCACAGAATCATTGAAGATGATCCCATTAAAAAGGATCACGTTATTGTTAGGTTGCCTTGTCACAGGAGAGAAGAGGCAGGGTCCCCCTGATATGCCACACACAAAGAACAAAGAGCCAGTGCTGTGAGCTTGCTGCTTGCTGCAAAAATCTGGGGAAACCCAGGGGAACAATGCAATGACACCGGTCAGCAGAGCAAACAGCAGCCCCAGCATGCCAACACCTCACCGTCACATTGCTGTAATCGCTGAGGCAAACCAGAGCTTAACGAGGTTTCGACAGGGAACAATGCAGTAGCTCTGCTGATGTTTACAGAGTTCACTAGGGCTGCAAAATTGCCCATTGGAAAAAAAAATAAAAATCTTTGAGTGGGTCATCAGGCTTGCTTTCAGTTGGCAGAGCGCCACAGCATCTGACTGGAGCAGACAACCTGTGAGCTGCCTTAAACACGAAGGTGAGCCTGTATCTGCTCAATGGGCCACAAAGGGAAAGCCTCACATGAGGTGGGTGACCAGCAAACACCGCCCATCAGGGCGAACCACCCTGGAGCAGGACCTGGGCTACCTGTGGGAGTGGAGCAAGGAGAACTGGTTGTATCTGGAAGGGGTGAAGTGGTGGCCAAGCATAACAGGTGAGAGGGGCTGATGGGAGCTTAGCTCTGGTAGGGAATGAAAATCGTAGACTCAGAGTGGTTTGGATGGAAGGGACCTTTAAAGGTCATCAAGTCCAACCCCCCTGCAGGGACATCTGCAACTAGAGCAGGTTGCTCAGAGCCCTGGCCAACCTCACCTGGCATGGTTCCAGGGATGGGGCATTGACCACCTCTCCGGGCAACTTGGGGCAGGGTCTCACCACCCTTAGCATCAAAAATTTCTTCCTTTTTTTCCAGTCTGAATCTCCACTCTTTTAGTTTAAAACCATCACCACTTGTCCGGTCGCAACAGGCCCTGCTAAAATGTCTGTCCCCGCCTTTCTGACAGGCCCCTTCAAGCACTGAAAGGCTGCAAGAAGGTCTCCCCAGAGCCTTCTCTTCTCCAGGTTGAAGGGATACCCCCCACTTTCCCAGCCCGGCCTGGCCAGGCAGGTGTTCTTTGTTTTGCGGAGTGGTTACGAAGGCGCTGCAGCGGCCGCAGGGCAGGGGCAGGGTGCGAGGCCCGGAGCTGTTCCGCAGCAGCGCCGCCAGCCCCGGGCACAGCAGGACGCAGCTCCCGCCGGTCCGCAGCCTTCCCCCGGCGGGGTGCGGGGGGCCCGCCCCGGGGCCGGCTCAGCGCAGCCGCCGGCTCCGCCCCGCGGGGCCTGGGGCAGAGCCAGCCAACGCCAGATCGGCGGGGGGAAGGAGCGAAGCACGGAGCTGAGCTGAGCCGAGCTGCGCCGAGCAGAGCAGGTAAGCAGGCGCGGAGGGGGGCGGACCATGGACGGAAGGGCCGGGGCAGGGACTCCTTCGGCGGGTCTCGGACAGGGAGGGG
>WUAM01000335.1:141475-167317 GCA_024336885.1 Actenoides hombroni | reverse complement strand
CCCTTCTACTTGACACCCACCCTTCAGATATTTGTAAACATTAATAAGATCCCCTCTCAGTCTTCTCTTCTCCAGGCCAAACAACCCCAGGCCTCTCAGCCTTTCCTCATAAGAGAGACGTTCCAGTCCCTTCATCATCTTTGTAGCTCTCCGTCGGACTCTCTCTAGTATTTTCCTGTCCGTCTTGAACTGGGAACACCAGAACGGAACACAATACTCCGAATGTGGTTTCACTAGTGCAGAGTAGAAGGGGAGGAGAACCTCTGTCGACCTACTGACCACACTCTTCTTTATGCATCCCAGGATACCATTGGCCTTCTTGCTTACAAAGGCACATTGCTATTCCATGGATAACTTATTGTCCACCAGGATGCCAAGGTCACTTTCCATGTGGCTGCTTGCTAGTGGGGCTACCCCTAACCTGTACTGGTATATGGTGTTGTTCTTCCCCAGGTGTAGGACTCTACACTTATCCCTGTTGAACTTCATTTGGTTTACCTTTGCACAGCTCTCCAGTCTGTCAAGATCTCACTGGATGACAACACAGTCCTCTGGTGTATCTGCCACTCCTCCCAGTTTAGTATCATCAGCAAACTTACTGAGGGTACAGTCCATCCCTTCATCGAGGTCATTGATGAAGATGTTGAATAGGACTGGACCCAGAACTGACCCCTGAGGAACACCACTACTTACAGTTCACCAGCTGAACTCTGCACCACTGATCACAACCCTTTGAGCTATGTTGTTAAGCCAGTTCTCAACATATCTCACCATCCACTCTTCTAACCCACACTTTCTGAGCATTCGCACTAGGATGTTATGGGAGACAGTGTCAAAAGCCTTGTGAAGGCAAGGTAGACAACATCCACTGCTCTCTCTGCATCTACCCATTCAGTCACACCATCATAGAAGTCTATTAGATTAGTCAAGCATGACTTCCCTTTAGTGAATCCATGTTGGCTACTGTTGATAACCTTCTTTTCTTCCATGGGCTGAGATATGATCTCCAGAATGACATACTCCATTACCTTTCCAGGGATGGAAGTGAGGCCAACTGGTCTGTATTACCAGTTTGTAATTACCTATTTTGAAGACTGGGGTGTCATTGGCCTTCCTCAAGTCCTCAGGCACCTCACCTGTTTTCCATGATCTTTCAAAAATGATGGAGAGTGGTAGAGCAACAACATCAGTCAGCTCCCTCAGCACTCATGGGTGCAGCCCATCAGGGCCCATGGATTTGTGTGTGTTCAGTTTATGCAATTGATTTTTAACCCAATCCTCATCAACCAGTGGAGACACTTCCTACTTCCAGGCTTTGACTCTTACTTCCAGGGTCTAGGATTCGTGAAGGCTGGTCTTAGCAGTGAAGACTGAAGCAAAGAAAGCATTCAGAAACTCTGCCTTCTCTGCATCCTCTGTCACCAGGTGTCCAGCATCATTCAGCAGTGGGCCCACATTTTCCCTAGTCTTCCTTTTACCACTGATGTATTTGAAGAAGCCCTTCTTGTTCTCCTTTATTTTCTTTGCCAGAGTTAATTCCAAGAGGGCCTTGGACTTCCTTTTAGCATCCCAACAAACCCTGTCAGCATTCCTATAATTCTCCCAAGACACCAATCCCTTTTTCTACATGCTATGAACTTCATTCTTCTACTTGAGTTTTTTTCAGCAGCTCCTTGCTTATCCATGCTGGTCTCCTGCCTCTTTGACTTGATTTTTTTACTCAAAGGAAAGCATTTGCCTTGATTTTGGAGAAAGTAAAGTTGGAATATCAACCAACAATCTTGGGCCCCCTTACCTTAGCCCAAGGGATTGCTCCAAGTTAGCCCTCCTGAGTCCAGGGTTGCAGTCTTACTTATTGCCTCGCTTCTTCCTTGTATGATACTAAACTCCACTATGTTGTGATCAATGCTGCCAAGCTGCTGCCAACCTTCACATCCCTGACCAGACCTTCTTTGTTTGTTAATAGAAGGTTCAGCGGCACTCCCTTCCTCGTTGGCACTTCCAACACCTGCATCAAGAAGTTATCATCGATGCATTGCAATGTTTAGCATGCTTTAATTTAGCCAAAAGCAGAACTAACAACTGTGCACAGGTGGTTGGACATATGTAAATTAATGTAATTAAAGACAGCAAGAGTTTATGGCAGAAGGGATGGCCATCATCTCACGATGTCAGGGGTTGTTTCCAAAGAGGGTATCCTTCTGGGATCTCAAATACAAGGAAATCCATCAGACCTGTTAGTCTACAAGATCACAACATTCAAGAGATGCAGACATTAGGAAGATACAACTTCAATCAGAAAAAAACCCTTTGATTTGCAAGAAAATATGACAAGAAAAGTGCTAGTAATCACACTGGGGCACAACAGGTAAGGTTGTCTTTCCAAGGGGATGGAATCAGCCCTCAGATAGAACTCCAGCAAACCCAGAAAGTTTATCTCTAAATTGTGAGCTTTCCAGGCTACAGATATTGTCCTATTTTGAGTTTGCACAGCATCCAGCAGGTAGTTTTATGTCTGGTCTTTGGTATTACAGTAAAACAAATTATAATTCTAACTAATTTTTAGCAGTGCCTGTTGTGACAAGACAAGGGATGATGATTTTAAACTAAAATGAAATATTTAGACTACATAAAAGGAAGAAATTTTTTTACTGAGGGCGCTAAGACCCTGGCCCAGGTTGCCCAGCGAGGTGGTAGAAGCCCCATCCCTGAAACCATTCCAGGTGAGGTTGGACAGGGCTTCAGGCAACCTGCTCTAGTTGCTTATGGCAGGGGGGTTGAACTAGATGAACTTTAAAAGTCCCTTTCAATCCCAAACATTCTATGGTTCTAAAACACATATGTGCCTACTCAATCCCAGCAGCACTGTAAATCCAACTTGTGCAATATTTGGCTGTGTTCAAAGATTTTTATCACCAAAATTTTCCCTTTGCTTTCACCTTTGCTCCCCAGCTCCCACTGCCATTCTGTGATGATGAACAAAGTTCTGCTTTTTTGCACTGATTATTAGAAGCTGGAGGAAAAAGCATAAAAACATTTCTAAAAACTAAAAAAGAAAACTTGCAATTGGTCTTGCCAGGACCAAAAACTTAAACAAAGACATTGTAATAAAAAAAGTAGAAGGTAAACAGCATTTCTTTTATATACATATATATGCTTCATACTTAACACAGTAATGGCTCCACATACAGTAGCCATGTTGAATGATAGACAATAACTGGCAGTAGTGCTCCAGAAAGATAGGGGAAAGATCACTGCAGTAAGGACCTTCATACATCAAAAGTAGTAGTGTAGAAAATGATCTGATTTAGAAAAAAAAAGTCCACTGTGTATTTGTGTGGCCCCCTAATGACAGCTTTGTGTAGGGAATCTATTTTTATCTTCCACCCAGAAAAGCAAAGAATACACAGAGCTGTGAATCATATGCTTTAACTGCAGATAGTTGGTAAAGGTTTTGACTTCTTTGGGCTATTTTTTTTTAATCCCATTGCACCTAGTGGAGTTGTAAGGATGCTTAGCATGTGTCTTAAAAGCCTTTTCTCCATGAACTGAAATACACCGTGCAGAGATCATCATAGGATCTTTCAAAAATGCTTCATGGACCTTTCTCTTCTTCCACAGATGTGAATGTCCTCTGACCTAGACAGAGAAATCAGACCATAATCAAGCACTTAGCTGAAAATCCCAACACCATTTTGGTCCAAAACAGTTTAGGTCTATTTTCCCTGTTATTATTAATTTTTTATTATTAGGCACCTAAAAATTAATCCTAGACCCCATTCTCAGAAAAATAAAAGCAACCTAGTATTGGTTGCACCTGGATCATGTCTGTCTTTTTACTCCTTAAAAAATCGGGTTTGAAAGCCTTGTTCTATTGAACAAAAACTGTGTCTGATCTAAATGCTAAAAGTTCTAAGTAGAATAAAATACATGATAACAAGCAGCTACAACCCATTTTTTTCCAGTTCTATATTGTTAGACGTTGCTTAGCATCTGGTAAATAGGCTATTAAAAAAGACTTGGGGACAATTTTCCAAAAGACATGAATGATACCAGAGTCCTGAACTTTGGTTAACAAAAGACAGCTAAAGCTAATTTTTAGTTCGAAGAGAACACATCTTCCTCCCACCCAGAGAGGAACATTTTGAAAATTGCAGTAAAAGCTTCTGTGCCAATTCTAAAAAAGGTCTTCCCTGAGCAATACAGCTTTGCACAGGAAGTTTCAGTCCTATTGTACTATTGACAAGGGGGAATCATTCACATGCAGTTATCAAAATAATAAATATTTGTAAAGAGGATTACCTTAAAAGGAAGTTTTGAGAATGCATGCAAAATCCTGGGACCACTTAAATCAAGAAAAAGTCCCAGGATTTCATCCAGGTGGTTCCAGTTGGGCATGTCTGCTGCTACCTGTGGGAATAAAATGATTTTGAAAAACCAGGTCGTAACACTTACCTGCGAACAGATCAGAGAGTGCTATTATAACCAGCATGCAAACCATTTTCCCTGTTAATTATATGCATCTAATGTCAGAGATCTAATTATCCAAAAAAAAATTAAAACTCCTAAAAGAGCACAGAACTGAGAAAATGGAATACAGGTGAAGTTCCCAGGAGTTTTCACTCATGACAATGTTCGCTGAGAGATCAGCATCAGTCTTGACTGTTTTAACTGCATTTTCATTTTTTTTTTTCCAAGTGGAATGAAGAATGAAAAAAGATAAAATTAATCCTGGGGTACATTACTTTCAAATGCCTACCTCTTGCCAGCGCTTCTTGTACCATCTGACTGTGCCAAATTATCCTGGTTATTTTTTTCTTTCAGTCACTGTGAGAGAAGCATCCCTGGAAAAATACAAAATTACTTTGTGAAATACAGTTTTACACCGGTATTCATTTCACCTCTGAGAAGATCACTCACAAATTGCTAGAGCCATGAAGAATAGCAGTAAAAGTTTTAGTGGATGATAAATAAACAAGAAATCAGACTTTAGGTGGAATTCCTTCCTGAAAACACAAGTTTTCTCTACATAGCTGTTTGGCTTGTTTCACCTAATTCAATAAATGAAACAGCTGAGTTAAGAGATCTTCTGATGAACAGCACTACTAGGAGAAGTTAATTAATTTGGAAGTTTCATTTGATAGCTCTTATAATTATTTTTTTTTAGATCAAGCCTAGAGTCTCCATTCTCAACTTCCAATGTCTCCACTACCAGAGGGTATATTATGAGCTAAGGGTGAATTTGTAGAAGAATGCAGCAAAAGAAGGAATAAGTATTAACTTGACATTACAGAAGCTATATTAACTATATCACCTGGGACTACGGAAGAGACACAAATTAATGGAATCATCGCTCTCATTTTTTAAGAGTCTACCCATGAGGGAACAACTTGACAAAATAGCAGTTACTATTTTAAACGGCAAAGCCGAACCAATTCATCTTGGCTGTCAGATGTCCCTACTCAGTAAGGACAATCCCTGTTTTTAGCACACACGTTCCTATCTTCTGTACAGTCTTCTCTCACAAAGAAGCGTAACTATTCCAACACATTTCATCAGAGTTTAAAAGCTGTGTCCCTATTTCAGCCTTGGGGGTTCCTATTAGTTCCCTTCAAATGTTACATGTTAGTTTAGAAAACAAGGATTTTCTCCTTTAAGTAGTCACCTTAGTTATCGACTTGTATTCAACTATCAGTCCTGGACACGTAAATGATTTATATATTCCCCCTAAGGTCAGCTTTGATACTGGGGGCCTTTGCTAACAAACACTGTGTCAGGGCTCTCCAACAAATCTAACCTACTATTTTTTCACTCAGAAAATACTGCTACATTCAAATCTCTACTGGGATTTATTGGCAACCATAGAGAAGCACAGTCCTACAGATTAAAATTATATGAAGGTCCTTCCAAGACCTTAATCTGCAACTCTCTCCGCTGTTTTTTCTCTCAATGTAGACACAATTTAAAATGAAGACCTCTGTGTATTGATAACATAGCTTACCCACAGTAAACCCCACAGGTTTTACTTCTTCATTGAAGAAGTAAATGCATCACATTTGTCATGCATCTTTGCTTCTAGCTAGAAGAGTGGCTCACTAAGAGCATCAGCAAAGATTCATTTAACACAAAGCCAAAGCAGTTAGCAATAAGGACGCTGAGTCAAGCACATGCCTCAATCAGGTGGGATCAGCACTAGGAACTAATCAGTCTAATCAGAAAGATGTGATGAGGAGCTACTGTACTCTAGAAACACCCAATGGTGCATAGAGCCAGCAATAGCAACCAGGCTTTTATCAGAGATAAGCACTGCAATTACCACTGAAGAAGAGCCTTGTGTGTGTGGCACTGGGGACTTTTTAGGTGGTTGTGAAACTCTGCTTCCCAAGAAAAGAAAAAAAAAAAAAGAAGGATGCAAGTTCTGAAAGAATTAATTGAAAGATGTCAAAACTGAGAGATGTTGGGGAAAAAAAAACCCTCAAAAAAAGGCAATGATAGTCATGAAGTTTTATGAAGTTATTTCTGCTTTAATACAAAAAGAATTGAATAAAACTTCCTCATTTTAAATGTTGAAATAAGAGACAGAATTTCTTCTCATGCTGTCGTATCTACGTGCCTTTTGGAATAATTATAGTTTCTAGTCCTTATGATTATGACTATAATTTAGAAAACATTAATTGGAACACTATACAGAGTAGAAGTGTCTGCAGTCACTGTCTGAAACAATAGCTCGGATGGATATGAAATACTTCATCCACCTTAGCATATATTAATTCTGAAGACTGGTAATAACAATACTGTTACCATTTCACTACTATTCATTTAATTTGAAATACCAAGGTAAAGCACATATCTCAAAAATGTATATTCTCTCTGAGCATAAAAAAAAAAATCCTGGACTATATTTTGTGTAATCAAGCATGAACAGATATTCTCCTTCCAGCCTGTAGGTTTGTCAGAGTTTCTTTGACAGAAATGTTTTCTTCTGGCAAATATTTTTTTTTGCTCCTCGAAAAGGGTCCATTTCCAACGAAATCACAGAATGTCTTGAGTTGGAAGGGATGTTAAAAATCACCTAGTTCCAACCCCCATTAATATTTAATAAAACTAAACCACTGATCTGAAACTCAAGTTGACAAAATCTGAATTGGTAGAAGCAGTTCCTGGTATATTCAGCTTTGTAATACATGTTGTGTTTCCCTTGTGCCGTGATGTTCTTCCTCCTCCACACTTTGTCTGACACTCCAAGGACCCAGAAAACTGAGGGTCATGTCTGCAGAATAGGTGTAACCTTAACTAACATTTAAGGACAGCCTCAAATGTCCTTTAAGCTCTTTCAGGATCTGCTTAACCTAGTTACAAGCTGTACCACATTACACAAAAGCCAGAAACCAGAAATGCTGGAAATTTTTTCCACCAATTTGTTCTTTTTTGTTTGTTTTTTCCGTCCCAGTGAAAGAAGGAACCAAAGTGACAGGCTTTGTATTCTCCCAGTCCAATTCCTTTTACATATCAGCAATATTGTTAGGGTTTCTTCCCCTCACTTACACATTCTTTCAGATCCAGGTCTGAAAAGTATTCCGTTTCTAAATTTGTGTCACAGGCACAATGAGCCAGGGGGGAGATGAAGGCAACGGAATTCCACAGGACCCCCACCGACTCCAATTAAAATGAGGGACAAAAAGCAATTACTCCATGAAAGTAATACATATATATGTAATCTGCAACCAACCAGGAGTGGTGGCATTAATGAAGAGTTTTAATGCTGTTGCCTAATTAGGAGGAGGAGAGCTAATGTTAGCAGATTTGCTTGTCACAGTGATTCAAAGCATGACAAAGGGGAGTGAGAAATAGTACTTTTAAGGTAAGGGAAGCTTCTCTTTCAAGCTCATGGCAACGGCACTTTCATCTGATGACTGCGTGGCAGATGGAAGGAAAAAAAAAAAACCAGCCCTAAGAAGCCACAGCCTAAAAGTGTCAGATTTTTGAAAGTTGCATCTTCAAGAAAAATTAAACTCATGCCCATTGATTCTATGAGGAAAGGAGCTATCTTAACTTACATATTTCTTTTGAACCTCACTGCCATCCCATTACACCCTCCCTCGTGCCTCACATTTGGGCAAATGTCAATGCAAAATGTGTGTTTCTCTGGGCTCTGGATGCTCTCCAAATCTGTTGGTGCTTTTGTTCCTTTCATCATGGAGTAGTGAGAAGTTCAGGGACTGAAATGTCTCTGTTAATGTTGCCTGGATCACGGTGAATTGTTTTAAAAGGGCTCACTACTCTGCTCTTGATAATCAGGTTTCCTTCCTTGCACTCACAAAGTGAACTCGCCTGGTGGCCTGCCAGGCAGGTGGGCTCCAGTCTCCAGCTCCTCCTCTATGACACCTATGTGAAAAACCAGATCCTCACCTCTTCTCAAGGAGGTTGGAGAAAGGTTAGAAACCAACTGTACAACCAGGTTAACTAGCAAACCTTTTCTAAGGGTGCTGCACTGCATCTCCTGTAGAATTAAACTGCCCTTTCCCACGTGACATGAGCAGGTCTGTACTGCATCACATTCAGTTTGACTGGAATAAGAACTTGAGATGGGCATTATTACAATTATCCTCACTGCGATGGATAGGAAACTCCACTCTCATGGCAGGGCATATGAGACTATGTTACACCTGTTGTTCATCAGGGCCTTTGTTTTAAGTGTTATTAATCTGGCCATGTGTCCAGAGGCAGAGCATCCCCTACAGCTGCTTTGGATTATTGGTGAATTCGAGAAGGAACACAACCATTGAATAATCTCTTCCTGTGTCATTCCAGGTTTCCAGCCACTTAGCAACCACCTTTAGCAGATTATTAGAATTTATGAGGCCATGGCCCTATGGAGTGTGCTAGAGTGTATAGACACATGGCGTGCTAGCTAGACAGACAAGAGGCAATAGATTTATACTGGACACACTGGCATCTTACACTGTTTATTAACAAAATAACCTCTTCTAATGTGCTAATTATTTATTTCACTACTGGAAAATATGCCACAGTAATACCAACAAAGCAGCCAGCACATAGCATTTACATCGAACTTTGAGTCATTTTACATACTATTGTAACATTTAAGAATGGAAATCTTATAAATTACTACTACTGTCATATATTTAGAGTATGACCGGAACAAGTTCAATTGCCCTGAAATACTGGAGTCTCCTTATATATGTTCAGGAGGTTTAAAGTATTTATTTGTAGTTTAAAAAGTAAGTATTTATACATACTACTTCCTCTTTTGCTGCACAATTAAAACAAACAATTTGTGCCTGCTAGGCATGAAGAATATATTACAGTAAGAAGGTACAAACCTTTCGCTCCAGGGCTAATTAGTGATGATGTTTTTAAAGACCATCCAAAAAGATATACATTCAAGTGATATTATGCCTTTAAACTGCCAAAGTAGCTCTTTGGAGAAGGACCTGGGAGACCTGGTGGACAAAAAGTTAACCATGAGCCAGCAATGTGCTCTTGAGGCCAAGAAGGCCAATGGTTTCTTGAGGTGCACTAATGAGAATCGAACCAGTAGTTCAAAGGAGGTCCTTGTCTCCCTCTATTCTGCCCTAGTAAGGTCACATCTGGAGTACTGTGTCCAGTTCTGGGCTCCCCAGTTCAAGAGAGACAAGGAACTACTGGAGAGAGTCCAGCAGAGGCTATGAAGATGCTGGGTGACTGAAGGATCTCTCCTCTCTGATGAGGAAAGGCTGAGGCTGTTTAGCCTAGAGAAGACTGAGAGGGGATCTGCTCAATGCTTATCAATATCTAAAGGGTGGGGGTCAACATTCTTGACAGTGGTGCTCAACAACAGAACAAGGGCAATAAGCACAAACTGAAAATTAGGAAGTTACATCTGAACATTTAGTGTCTTAACAGAGACTTATTCTTAATGCTACCATTTTCTGGCAACAATACATTTCCTCAATACAAAACTGAAACCTTCCCCTTCTGTAAGTGCAGTTGAAAAGACACACTATTAATTTTCATTTTAGGATTGGCATCATACCCACATAATGATGCCTCAGTAGTAGATGAGTCTATAGAGGAAATCTGTGATCAAAGAGACACTCAGGAAATCCTCCACAACAATATTAGACTGTGGTGCATCATACTTTGAAAGAAACAAGTCATCATTTTCAGCCAGCATGAACACTTGCCCAGCTTTTCCTTAAGCTTGTAGCTTGCTACCAGCACCATTCTGGCCTGTGATTCCACATGCAGAACTAATCCTGCACACCTTGGGGATGGCTTATGCTAAAACCTTGCCCTCTCAGGGATGAATTAGAGATCCATCCTGCCTTGTAGGCCAACCTTGCTATATTTGTGTTCACTGAGCAGCAGCAACTGTTCAACCAAAGCAGAGTCTTTGGAGACAGAAGACAGGAAGAGCAAGAGGGTGACTTTGCTGCTCAACGGTATTGATTCTTGCTTATCATCAATAATCACTGATTCCTTTATCAACGTAGTAGCTTTATACTAGAATAACAAGGCTGGAGAAAAAAACTGGTATGCTGACTGTGCCTTTAAGTTCTTACAAGTAAAAGGCCTCACAAACCACTGTAACCATCAAACAAAGCAAGCAAGCCAGATACGCTGCCCTCCAATTAAACTAGAAGTGAAAATGAACTGACCTGAACAGTTTTTTGGATTGCAAAACGAGTTTGATTTAAATTCTGAAAAATAAAATAGATAAAACTAGGCAACAAAGGCACGTAAAATTTCTCAGCTACCAGAGCACACAAGACTTGCAGCTCTCTATCAGTGATAAGAACAACTGTGTTTTCACTGAGTGCATTGGACAATCAGTCTAAGAGTATTTGCAGTACCATTTCTAGGAATTAATGCCTGCAAGTGTATGAGGATTTTTCAAATTACCTCTTCCCTTACCAGGAACTCGGTTTTGTTTGTGTGTTTGTTTTGAAAACTAGTGAACTCTCAACATCATCTTGCTGTAGCATTTTAAGCATCTACACAATCCAACTTCTTGAGCTCTATCGAAAATCCAGACTCTTAGCCTGTTGCCTAAATGCTTACTGTGAGTTAAGTCAGTTTACAGAATCTGGCCCAGAATGAGGATCATGTAACTTTTGTTCAAAATAAATTCTCAGTGTTCTGAGAATCACTGACTGAAAGAGTCAAGAGATGCAAGCACTTTTAAAACTAATTAGTATTTCATTAAATACAAAAAACCCCAAACCCAAACAAACACAAAACACCCCCACCACAAAGTAAATTGGGATAGAAAACCAGCCTTCAAACAAATGTCGTGTTTCCCTGCTTCTTAAAGACATCTATAGATATGACTCAGTCCCCTCACTTCAACCCCCACTTGGGTAGAAAAGAGATTTTCCTGAAACTATGTTCATGTAGAAGGTGACAGAGCTGTAAGTTTGCCCGCAGAAGCCAGTAGCAGCTCAGAGAAGCAAAGCAAATGAGCATGGCCTTATTTTGGCAAGGAGGGGCCGGTGCGTGCCAGGGAAGACCACAATGGTTAAATTTTTCTATAGTCCTTTGCCAGAAGCACAACTGGTACCTATTGGAAACTCTTAAGACTGTCTGGATTGGGGTCTGCTGATGAGGAATGAGAGAGGTAAGGTTGAGATGGCAGCAGTCACGGCCATGCAAAGCTGAATAGGCCCAAAATAATATAAAGTGCATGAGCACATCTGCAAAAAGTCACAGCGGGATGGCCAGTGCCACCTTGAGATCTTGATTCCTGAGCAAACCTGACCTCTGTGCAACAGGCAACCTGCATAGATAAAGTCCTTCAGCAGCGTGCCAGTTACCTTTGCAAGAGGCGAGTTCTTTAGTTCACTGTTTGTGGGCAGTGGCTGCAAAGCAAGTTCAGGTGACACGTGATGATGGGACATGTTTCTCTTCTCTATGGTGAGGGCAGCAAGAGAAGCAGCTGACAAAAGGCATGACTCTAGCAGAAAGCCTGGTGTTGCCACCACCCTGTGGGTTGCCCAATAAGGCAATGGGTAGGAAGGTCCATGATTTCTCAAGAGGCATGGTCATCACAGTGTTCCAGGGGTGCACAGCCCCAGGAGGGAGGGAGCAGTGGCCATGCTGCTCATTACCAGCTCCTACTGTCAACACAACAGGGGCAAGGTGCACTTCAAATCTCCTCTGTGGGCTCCCAACTTGTCAGGTGATGTCCTTGCATGACGGTTCCCAGAACTTCAGAGCAAGCAGACAGTTGAGGCCTTTGGCCTTGAACTTGCTTCTGGGGACATCTTTGTATAACTATGCAGACACAACCACTACCCTGAAATGTCAAAATGCCTTTCACTTCTCCAGATTCACAGCCAGAAGGATAAACAGCAAGGTCCCAGATAAGCTCTTCTAGTGTTTTCATATTATTTTGTGCTAGCATGAATGCATGTTAGGTTTTTTAACTGTTTGGGGTTTTTTTTCTCCAGCTGACACCTAATTTCTGACTAGATTGACAAGAAAATTGTTTGACAAACTCCTGTTAGCAATTGTTTTCCGCACTCTTTATTAAGGTAGCCAAAACAGTGTACTTACTAGGACAAAAACATAAAAGGAAGATTTAAAAAGCCAGATTTGATAATATAGTAGATTTTATAGACCTTCAGAATCAAGAACACTTTTCTAAAATGGCATTGCTTTTTCATTAGGAATGTGATAAAACACATGGGAGGATTACTCTGAACTCCCAGACCAAAAAAACCAAACGCTAACAATTTATATCCTTCCCTACGGTACATCCTTTTGGCAGGGATGGAGGGGAGGAGGTTATTGTTGCTTAAATGAAATAAATTCATCAAAAGTAGACAGATTTTCAAAGATGGGAAGGTCAGGAATCAGAGCAGAATGAGGCTGTTTCAATACTTCTCTGAAGGTCTCGCAGCTTTTTTTTTCTTGCCAACTTTGACAAGTTCTCTGTGCCTAGTAAAACAGGTCATCTCATGAGTTTCCTAGACTCATTCTTCTAGCCCCAGATGCAAAAGTGAGACAGTCAGCTTTCCTTCTGTTATTTTACAAAAAGAAGGCAAATGTCTATAGCACTAGGAGCAATTAATGAAAGTCTCAAACCTTTTAAGCTATTTTTCAGTATAGCACTTGGAAAGATAGAACTGCAGAAATAATGGATTATTTGGGATTAGTGACTGAAACCATAAACTAGTCAGCAACAAACAAAACTTATTTTGGATGAGGTGCTCTGAAGTGTAGTATTTCCTCCTCCAACTTCTCATTAGATTAAGAAAAGCAAAGCACATTTTTTTATAATTTAAAGCTGCACTTTTCTGTTAGCATTGGTTATGGATTTCCTACATTTTTATATTGTTTAACATAATCTAAAATATAGATTTGAAAAGAGAAACTGGTTCCACTTGGAAAATGCTGCATAAAATACAAAATGGAATGTTATGAGAACATCTTCAGTTTTCCCAAAGGAAATTTTCTTCTGAACCCAGTTCCCCACAGAGATATTATTTAGGCCATACAGAAATTGATTTTTTTCCACTAGTAAACAATGTGGCTGAAAATTTTTGCCTAAATCTAACATTATATCCCATTTTGTCAAAACCAGTTCAGATATCCTAACCTCATTTCACAGGTTACTTGCAGATTTCTTAACATTTACTTAAAAACTACCGTCAAATATGTCATTCAATCAAGTCATAATTGCACATTCAACTAAATGATATGTATTTCAGTAACCACACATTTATATGAAGTGTATTAAAAGCTTCGGTCTTTTCTGATTGCACATTCCCAAGAGTTTACTAGCACCCACTAACAAGCATTAACACACTGGGCCCTCATGTCCTCTAAATGTAGTATCATACCATAGATGAAAAACGTGTAATCACAGAAGAAAAAAAAAAAACCCACAACATTTTTCCACACACAGCAATGTATTTATAAAATATGCTTACAGACTAATGCCCACACTTAACATTCTGTGTGCACTTGAAAAAATGTTGAAGTGCCATTTAGGGGCACAACTAGCAGGCATTTTAAGAAGGTCTAGAGAATACCAGAAGAGGAAAAAAAAATCCACCCCTACAGAATTACAATGCTGGAAGAGAGCTCAAAACAGCCTGTATGTAACAATGTACAGAAATGTAGCTGGTTAATAAAAGAATAGAAACAGGGAAAATAGTCCCACTATGGCTGGAAGGTGATAAATAAGCATTAGAAAGAGAAAATGGACTATTAATGAGCAACCATGTTTTTGGTGATCTAAAGAAGAGGGGATAAAAAACATTGTGCACCCCAACACTCTATGGCAAGTACACCATAATGGTTTTTCTCCTCCTGAGAAAAAACACATATGCATATAAACTGATAATCAATAAGGATGACATTTCTGTGCAATCCAGTGATGAAGCTAAAGAACAGTAGCATATTACAGAAATTTAAAAGGTTTGCCATGGCCTTGAGGTCTATTGAGCTTCTTTGACATAAATCATAGCAATTTTGGCAGCCAGGAGAGATAATTTATTGTATTTGTCCATTTTGGAGACGTCAACAATCTCATTAAAACTGACACTACTAGGTTGTGGCTGACATTACCAACCCATGGAGCTAGTGCAAAATAATCTTTTGGAGATGCAATCTTTCACTCGCCTTACTTAGAGCAAATTACATGCTGCAGCCATGCCAGGCAATGCTAGCAGGTGATGCCATGTTAGACCATGCCTGAAACACACGTCTGAGTCGGGGCCATCAGTGTCCTTACTGCTTACATCTGCTGAGAATTAAAGAAGATCTGGAAGATAGGAATGCTTCCCAGGAGATGCTAGTGTCCCATCTTTGCTCTGTTAAACAGCAGGTGAGAGAAAAGGCTGAAGACTTGCATCTACTAAGACCAGCACAGGACAGCTTTGCAGTTCAACACTCTGGACCACAGGCAATGGCTTATGCAGCTTGACAAGAAGCAGCTCAGAGGCAGCTCTTGCCCTTGCTCTGTGTCTTGGGCTTGGAGTGTATCACCAGATTAGAATTCTGTTTCTGCAAGGATTCATAGCTTTTTAGTTGCAAGTTTAACTATGACTGACTTGGGCTATTGTTTTCCCCTGGTGGCACATCACAGTGATTGAGAGTCTGAAATGATTCATTTAAAAACTCAGGGACATTCACGAGAGATTGTTTTAGGACGTGGCCAGAACATCCAACCATTGCAATAGCATCCTGAGGAGTCACTTGTACAAAAGCAGAGAAGATAACTGGCTGAGGCATTATAAGCAGCTGAACCTACAGCTCTGCTTTGAAAAAATGTTCCTGTGTGTATGACCATTTGGCTGCTAATAAGAAACTGGAAAAGATGGTTAGCAAAGCAGTGCTATGACTCATTAGGGACATCAAATTATTTTTGTCACCATCTCAACATTTTCCCTTTAGCTTTTCATCATTATTTTTGCATTTTATGACCCAAGTTTAAAAAAAAAAGTAAATAAATTTTTAGAGAACAGACACTGCTTTTTGGTTTAGAAGGATTTTAAAATGACCTTCCCTCCAGGTAAGTAATTCTCTCTAACTATTCCCTAACTAGCAACTCACATCAAACCCACTAGCAATCTGTGCTGTTGGATTTAGAAAAAAACCCTCACAGAAGAGAGGGGACAGAGGGGATAAACCTTCTATTTCAAAGGCATATGATTAAAGAGCCCTCCCCGAGTGCAATGGATCAGTGCAGGGGGGAATCTTCAGTGTAACATCACCCTGCTCAGCCCCAGGCAGACAAGTTCTGCATTTAATGGGAGCAACAAGACCTTCTCACCTGATTCCCCACAGTCTACAGAAATGAATAGGGACAGCAGCAAGTGTAGGAGCAGTCCTGGTTTCTCCCTCTTGTCAACAGGAGAGAAATAGCTGTTGGCAGCATGAAAAGGAAGACCACTGGAGTGTGAAGTAATCGCTCTCTCCCTAGGCTGAAAGGGAGTTTCACACACTCATCACTTCTGATTTTATGGTCATCTGTATAGTTTTCCCTGGGTAAGTAGTTGTGCAAAGTTACAGAACATCTACCTCCTTTACCGGCAGTTATTCAGAAGGGTGGGTGTCATGGTGATGAGGCCAATCTCTTTTCAGTAGCACCAAGTGACCAGACAAGGGGCAACAGGCACAAACTGGAACTTGGGAGGTTCGGTCTGAATGGGAGAAAAAAATTCTTTCCTGTGAGTGTGCCAGAGCCTGAACCAGGCTGCCCAGAATGGTTCTGGAGTCTCCTTCTCTGAAAACTTTCAAAACCCACCTGGACACGTCCCTGTACAATGTGCCCTAGGTGTACATGCTTTGGCAAGGGGGTTGGACTAGATGATCTCCATAGGTTTCTTCCAACCCCGACCATTCTGTGATTTGCCATCAGAAGTTCAATGCAGCAGCATAAAAGAAGAAAACTTCATGCAGACTAATTCTTGCTCTGAAGAAGCGGAGAAGAATAAAATTATTTTTTTTCCATGCTTTCTGATGTCAGTGTATGCGTGTCAAGGAGAAAAGTCAGAGAAAAAAAATCAATCTAAATGTCTCCAGAATACTATCTGGCTCTTTGTATAAAGACGATTTCAGAGGGGAGTGGTGTTTGTTTACATTCAGCTTCTGCAGCTAATCCTTTGAATCCCAAGTCCTCAAAAACAGTTGGGTATCCTCATCATGTCATTTTCTAGAAATATCTACCTTCTATGTAGGAAATCCATTCTCACAAGACAGGACACATCCTTCTGCCTACATTAAGATATCATCAATGAATAACAAGAGTTTCTGAAAATGTTGGCCCCCTCCTTTCTTTCTGGCGCAGGTCAGGACTCTTCTAACATTACATAAACAGCAATGTTACACTTATGGTAATTATAATTCTCTCATACTGAATTTATGAGGTAGAGTGTTATGCAGTCTGTCCACCCTCTATATTTAGATTCATAAAACTAACATCCTTCACTCAGAAAATATCACACTCAGATCTGTCTTTTTATCCTCTGAGGATTTCACAACTCTCCAATAGTACAAATGAGATGGAAAAGCTACGTTGATATATAAAAAGGCAAATATATATATATATATATTATGGACTAGCCTGTCCTTTGCAAAATGTCTTTCTAAGGTACTAGACTTTCGACCCTTCATGACATTACATTTTATCTAATGCAACTGGGGTGTTCTTTTTGTCAGCCTAGATGGAATACCAGTTGTAAGCAATATAATTTCACAGTGATGAGATTATAGTTTTATTGTGGAAAAGAATGCAGTGTTACTCACTACTAATTGTTTCCCGGGGTGTATAGGCTCTTGCTGGAAGCTTACATCAAACTCTACTACGGTATCAGGGTTAAAGGAGAATACAGATAATTAGTTACATGATTGATTTTCCCATTATTAAGTACTGGTTTGTTTGGTGATTGTAGGTTTTCCATCAGGCTGGCTGCTTAGCGTATGACAAAGCACAAAATACATTCTCTGAAAGCAGGACACAAAGGCTATCACAAGAAGCAAAAGCCAGAGACTCTCCGCTACAATCCACCTCTAAAGAGCTATATGCTGTGCTTGGGAGAGAAAACTTACCTTACAAAAATGCAAAGCACAGAGAAAGATGGAAAACAAACAAAAAACCCCACAACTCAACCTGAAAGATACCCAGTAAAATCAGGTATAATGTAATACCCAAGACTCAAATTACAAAAGCTGTATGCAAAAGAGAGATGTGCATTGCATGAGGGACCTTTCTTAACCAAATGAGCAAGTTGTTTATGAGTGATTTCTATGCATAATTTAAGTACATAACCTATTTTTATACACACACACAGCTGGAAAAATACCTGCAGAGAAATGAGTATAAGCTTTCTGTTCATCATGTACTTTATGGGTCATGGGCAGTTCTTCCAGGTCTAATAGTTAATGGGAACGATATATGCTAGCCACTCAAGTCTGCACTCAAACAGTCTTCTATGAGAAGAGCGGGAGAGGTAATGGTAGAGCTCTGTGAATATTCACACATTACAAACCTCGATGCCCAGAAGTGACAATACTCTAATTTCCTATTTATGGCTCCAAAGACTCAGATCACTATTTTAAACAGATGAGAACTCACAAGAGAATGTGCATCTGAAGGGTGAGAACCTGCATAGATAGGGCTAACACAGACCAAGGCCACTACCTCTCCCTGAGCAACACAAGCTTGGGTCTCCCTCTCCCCACCCAGCTTGTTGTGACAAAAAGAAGTTCTATGTTTCTGGCAAGTTTGGTTAAGATTTTCTAATGATATCAAAGTCACCAGGCATAAGTGAAGGGGAGGAGATTGGCAGCCAGACTTCGTAGTTGTCAACACTTTGTTGTCCTAGAAAATACATCAAAACCCTCTGGAAAAACGAGTCTCTGACACCGTTTAATGGCGAGAACATTGCTTTTAGCATTTCTGAGTGTATGTTTGTCCTCTAGACCAAAGCAACAGAGGAGACGAGTCTGTTACAGCTCCAAATAAGGATGAAAGAGGCCATTAGAGATCTTGGTTCAATTCCTGCTCACTTAGCCAATGCTGCAACTGTCACACCACCGTAAATTATGCAAAAGGATATCTTCGGAGAAGTTCTGGCAACTTTCTCTACTGCCTTATTCTTAACTCTATTCCGTAAGTGACAATGTCTGTCAAGTAAGCGTTAGTTGGGAAAACAGGGCAGAAACTGGAGGCCTAGGCAAATGCAAAATGAAGAAAGTGTGGTTCTGTCTTCAGAGAAGAAGAATGAGGGAGAGGGCATCCCAGAGAGTAACAGCAGCTCAGCTAAGTGCTTGGAAGTATATGTGAGACCTCACTATCAACTTTAATTAAAGTGCTTCTTCAAAACACTGTGTAATGCACTTTGATCAGAAGAAGCCAGACATAAGATAAGATGATGTGGTTTTTTTCTGGAATATTGCAACTACAAGTGAGAAAAAAAAATCCTGACATTTTAAAATATTTTCATACCCTTGTCTTCAGCCCTTATAGGTGCTGATACAATGAAGTAGAAGAATTCAAACCCCAAGTACCATACACCAGCATTATTGGAGCATTCCTGACTTCCTACAAAATTATTTGGTAAAACCTCAATTAAAATGCAGATCATTAAACTGTAATTATATAAATTCCTTTCCATATTTTCCCAGTGCTTTCATGCAGGAAGCTGTAAACAAATATTTATAAAACATGCTGTGGCTGTAATTAAAGAGATCACAGTGTTGGTAAAGAGAAGGCTAAATGGATTTACATCAAAGTCTTCCTCTTGGAGCCTCTATTAACTTAAAAGGCTAAGGCGATCATAATTTTTTCCATGTTTTTGAGCAAATCTGAAAGTGCTAGGAAATAAGAGAAAGTCTCTTTCTACCCACTCAGCCTAAAATAGTGTAAGTGCCAAGCATTTCATTAGTTCTGTTACTAATCAATATTAGTTCTGCTAACCATCAATATTACCAGTCAAGGCTTTAAGTAAAACTAGTCCCCATCTCTTTGCATGCTTTATCTTTGGTCTGGGGATCGGTTTTGGTTCTTTTAACACTGTCTAAAAATTTGGGAACTTGCTTGTTGCTCAAAAGGTTGAAAGGTTGCCTAAGGAAACCTAATGCAGATGAAAAGTATTGCAAGGTATTTGGTGCATGTGGTGTAACAATCTTTAAAGGCAGAAAAATTGTGCTAAGTAACTGTATTGGCTATTTAGTAAGTTAGACCATTCCTCTCACCGGCTTCACGGACTAGATGTCCCATCCCAGGTTTCCTTGTCTTTGAAATCCAAAAGAGAAAAATGTGTCTACACAAGAGGGTCAATGGATGAAAAATTGATGGATGAACATCACCCACGATAAAAACGCTCACTCAAAACAGTGTTTTCAGCCTTCAGCAACTGTGTTGAATGCCATGAAGATGAGGCTGCCACCTTAAAAACCCCAGTTCACAACCCCATCCTGCCTAGAGAGGACACCAAGCAAAGTGTTTGACGCTCACTACAAACCCCTGCCTTGACCTAGCTGAGCTACACAGCTGCAGAAATGTGGCATGCAAATGAAATTACTTTAATATTCCCTTTACATGGGCTCCTTTAAATACCGAGGTCTCATTTTTCTGTTTCAGGAAATGTGCTGCTTTGCTTTTTGGTTTTGAGACACCACATTAGGTTGTGTCCACAAGTGAGAACATCGCTGGTCTTTTCTTCTTTGTTCTCATTTTCCCTGACACCGAAAAAAATTAACAAAACAAAGCATTTTGACTGACATACTTGTGGTTTGCTCTTTTCTGCCTGCCATAAACAATGTTGTAATGAGTTCATTTTAGTTCATTCCCATTTTAGGGGTATTAGGAGTTGTAGCACTATCTCTGCACTTAAAATGGAGCACACTTTCTGGGTCTGGCAAAGGCTCCATAAACATTAAAAACTTCAGTTGATGTGTACATTATATTTTATATTTAGATGGATTACTTAGAGCCAGTGGAGAATTTTCCGTTGGAACAACAACTTGAAGAAAAGTGTAGATTTAGGGGGGAAATCAAAATGTTTTTAATAAGAAAAAATGGATTTTACATGAAGAAAAGGAAATATTGTGGGTTGTGCCTGTTCAGCCTGGAATCTTGATGGAGATCCAGAAGGACCTGCATTTCTTTTTTAAAATACTCATGCTCATGAGAAAACGTACTGTAATAAGTTACCTCAAAGCATTGTGCAGTTTCAAAGGAATCACTCAGTGCGAGTTTTAACTGGAACTGATGAAACATTTCTAAATTGGATGACTTTTGAGAATTTTTACCTCATAGCTATTCCAATTTTTCCACTTTCACCAACTGACAAAATATCCTACAATTTTCTGAGATAGAAATCCTTTGGGGGTTTAGTTCAATGTCATTAGAAATCACATATAGAAATATCTTGTTAACATTTGTGTGGTGCTTTCAACTTAGATAAACACTAAAGGAGTATAATAAAATAAGCTGCAACTGAAATAATTTAACAAAGCAATTTGACATATTCAAGGGATAGACTTCGCACTTCGGTTCTGATTTGGGTAATTAGACTTTTCCAGCCTTTTCTGGGGTACAGGAAGTTTCCTAATATGCAAAGAAGCTTAAAAAAACCCAAACCCCAGGTTTCAAAGAAAGTTAATTGTTTTCAACATGCTATTCACAGGAAAATACACTTAGACACATACGGTATTATCAGTTTGGTAAACGTAATTGAAAGAAACATCAAACAAAATATTCTAATCCACTTTTGCTTTTCTAAGCAGTTCAGCAAAATAAACACATTTGAAAAATTAATTGGGTCAAGTCAAAACTACAATTTTTGTGTGTGAAAAAAATAACACTTGTTGTCCTTTTCTACTCCAGCTGCTATTTGGTGATCAGTGTACATGGCTGATAGCTCCACTCCTAAGCACAGATGTTGATGATCCACCAGAATAAAGGAAAGATGGAAAAGGAAAACACTTGCCATACTCAGTGGCTTCAGGTAAATGTGTACAGTTCGTAGCATTGCAAGATAGGAACCTTAAAATGAACAATAAGTTGGGTTTCCTGCTGGGGATATCAAAAAGATTGTTGTTCTAGTCCTTCCCTTCTTCAATATGTTGGTGCAGAGAAGCAAGCATGACTATAAATTATCTTTCGCTTATGTATGCTTATGGCACTCATCAGGTTTTGACATAATGCATCCCTAGGCATCAAAAGAAAATTTCAGAGAGTACTGATTATATTGCATTAGGAAAACTAATTACCAAAAGTACAATCTAATTAAGACAGGGCATGTAGAGGACAGGATCCCACAGCTAGAACTGCTAGAAGACTGTAAGGAAAGCACTGAACAGAGTTTCTACAGCATGGTATCGTATCTCCTCTATACCCCACACTAAACCAGTGCTGTTTTGCAACAATACTCTTGAGAAATCATTTCCCTGCATGTGGTCATACATGCTGTGCAATTTCATTACATAGCATAATGACTCTAAAATATGTAGATTAAGCATAATATATGGGGTTTCATTTCTACAACCTGAAGACGTGCGTCCTTTTATTAAAGGTAATACAAGCCAGACGTGAGAATGAATTTAATACAAATAGCCCATACAAAGCCAGCCTAAGCATGTAAATAATGATGCTTTATAATTACTCTTTAAAAGCCTCCACAGAACTGCTTCAATGCATCTTGGGAAAAAAATATAATTCAGAAATCAGCCATTCTACACGCTTAATCTGCAACACTTCAGAATGAGCTTGATCAGTCAGCTTTGCTAAAAGCAACTCCCCTCAACAGTCTCCAGCTAGACACCCAATGCATCTGAAATCTCCGTCTTTATAAATACCCGTATGCCAATATTGCATTTCAGCTGAATGACAGAGCAGGCAATTAAACCCCTCACTATTCTTTTTTTTTTTAACCTAAGAGTGAGAAAAAAAGTGAGAAGACATCAGATTACTTGTCCAAAGTCTCAAAGAAAGTTTCCAGAAAGTGGAGTTTGTGTCTGATTTCTAGACTGTGCTACATTTAATGGAAAAGGATTAAGGGCATGGTTTCTAGCAGCTGCAAGAAGATATACTTAAATTGGTGGGGGTTGGTCTCTTTTCCCGAGGAACAAGTGATAGGACAAGAGGAAACAGACTCAAGTTGTACCAGGGGAAGTTTAGATTGGACACGAGGAAAAATTTCTTCCCCAGAAGGGTTGTCAACGCCTGGCCCAGGCTGCCCAGGACAGTGGTGGAGTCCCCATCCCTGGAGAGGTTTCAAAGCCATAGAGAGATATGGTGCTGAGGGACATGGTTTAGCGGTGACTTGTCAGTGCTGGGTTAATGGTTGGACTTGATGATCTTAAAGGTCTTCTCCAGCCTGAATGATTCTGAAATTACTGAATAAGTTATTATGAAATGTAATTTCTTTTAATGACTAAACCAAGACATGACCCAAACATAGCAATTGTGGCAAGTCATTTAAAAATGTGTTATGCTATAAAACAGGAATATATTGAGCATGAACAGATGGGTGTGGTGGGAAGACTGCACCCATCCCTATAAAATGTTTTTAATGCAAATTTTAGACAAACGGTTTTAGACAAGTCTTGAAGTTGGCCTATTCTGCAGCAAGGTCAGTCTCCAGCCAAGTCAAGAATTGCAGTGCTGTCAGCAACTCCTCTGTTGCTTTTGTACTTGTTGACAGGGTAGATTTGGGCCAGGCCAGGGAAATTGGCTCAAATAATTTTTAATAAAAATAAAAAGGAAGGGAGGGTGGTGAGAAACGAAGGAAAAAAATAGATCTCTGGAGATTCATTTTAATATTTAAACATGTCAATAGATTTAAACCCTGATTATGCATCAGGTACTTAAACTGTCATACTGAAATACAAGTCAGACTGCAGAGGTTACTTAAATAATTGCATACAAGAATAGAAAACCAAATATATTTCAGGTTCATTCCATCAATCTAGAATGAATCATAGTAGTCAATGAAAACACACAGTCCTTTCTTAAGGTAGTTGTCCTCATATACCTGATAGATTCCCCAGACTTGGTCCTGAGACACTCCCTGGGGTCCCACATACTACTTCATGTAACCAGTTGTCTTTCAAACTCTTATTGCTCACGGCGAGTGCCACTCTCCAAACCTGCAGTTTGTAAACATGTTATATGCACTGGAGAAATCACAGAAAATGAGCTCAGAATGTGTATCTGTATTATGCTTTCTCTGGAAATACATAATATTAATGACATTTTGCAGGCCAATGAAAATTTGCTGGAGTTATGAGTCTACTGAGATATGAGACTTCTTATCAAGATGACCTAGCAGCTAGGTAGCTGCTATTTTTATAAGGTGCCATTTTTATCAGCAGGCTGAACAGAAAATTTTGTGTGTAAGCAACACAGTCTGTTTTTAGAAACTAAGAAATTAAAAAAAAGTTTTATTATAGACTACAACTACATCTTTATTCTACCTCAAAATAAGCATATCTGGAGCCCTTGCCCAGAGAATCAGAGTCTTAATGAGTTCCTCGTGAGAATATCAAAAGAAAGGCATTTTTTTCTATCCTATTTTAACATGTCACCTTCTCTACCCTTCTGATACTCTATGGTTTAGCCTTGGAACAACTGGAAAACTTAATCCTCTTCTTTTCAGTCAGCTCTTTCCCAAGTTATACCAGACCAGCCCTTCATCTCTGATTTCATACAAAGCAAGGAGGATATAACTTCTCAGGCCATGTTGCTGCCTTTCACTGCTCCCCAGTAAATATGTAAATCATCTTACTTTGTGCTTTCACCTATTCTACATCCAAAGTTGGAAAGAGCAACTTGACTGCAGTATTAGATCCTTATCCACCTCCACCGACTTCCCGAAAACTCTCAATTCAATGGTTCCAAAAAGTGCCTGTTCCTCTCCTGTTTCCTACATATTCACAACTAAACATGAATATTAAGCCACAGATGTGCTAAATCCATTCAAAATATACAAGCAAGACATAAAAGCTGCTCTTTCGAAATGCTTGTTGCTATCCACAGTGATGCTATAAGATTATTACAGCACCACTAAGGGATAAAGCACAAGAAATAGTGAAATAGAAAAGCATAAGTTTTCTTTAAAATAAGTATAACTCTAAAATGATAAAACTATTTCTGTGAGCTGGGAAAGTCTCCTTAAAGCTTCTGTAAGAATGCACTGAAATGATGAACCCATGTGAATAGGAACTTCTAAAAAATGCTGCTTCTACAGAAAGACAATTTGAGAATAAAACTGTTGAAATCCTTTACTCATTATCTATATTACTCCTGTAAGTTAAGGGCAGCATAGGAGCAATTAAAGTGCCAGATTTTTACTGACACCCATCTTCACAGACACTTATAACAACAGTGAAAGCCTTAATGCTTTCACCACAGCTACAATAAGGTTTTTCAAGCAGCAGTGTCCTGTGGGAAAGATCCAAACATTCAGAAAGGCCAGAAATGATGACTTATAAGAGAAAGAACCACCTCTCTTACAGCTGGAATGGAATTGAGGGAAAAAGATTTCAGAATAGCTCAGCCTAGAAAAATACCCTGGGTAATATGTGCCCCTGCAAGTTTCCAGACAGTTGGTCTTGTACTCTGTAGGTGCTGAGCAAAGACCAACTTGTTTATCAGCTGTGGCTCTTACACTGTATTGGTACTTGAAAACAAGCATTGCTACAGCTTCAAAATCAAAGGCTGCAGCATGTTCTAACTAGACATATGAGGGAAAAAAATAGTGGAGAATTTTCCTTGAAGGCTCCCACTTCTGACTGGAAAATAACCATATTTCTTCCTCTAAAGATAGCAGCATGGTGGCCATCAAAACAAACTAGCAATTAACTCTGTATGCAACAAAAAGGCCTAAAAGACATCACAAAGTGCTAATTGTTTGTATCCATTGAGTACCAGCAGGAAATTAAATGATCTAAAGGCAGGATGTGATTTGAAGTGGCAGACAGCGAATGAATGGTAGTAGACACAAGCATTCATGTGTCAAGTCATTCATTATGCCAATTAATGTCTTCCACAGGGGATATTCCAGCTTCTTTCTGCAAAATTCACTGGATTCATGAGAATAGAGCAGGATTAAGATCCACAGCAAGTCACCAATTTAGTGGGGATTTTTTGTTTTTCTTCTTGCAATCATAGAATCACTAAGGTTGGAAAAGACTTCTAAGATCAAATTCAGCTGTCAATCAAACATTATCAAGACCACTAAACCACGTCCTGAAGTGCTACATCTACATGTTCATCTAGGTCCTCATTTGCCTGTCCCTCAAGTTCCAGAGCCCCGTACCTGTCGTGCAAGGGCAAGTGGGAAGGTGAGGGAGGCCGGGAGGGGATTCACCTGCCACCCC
>WUAM01000335.1:129360-141375 GCA_024336885.1 Actenoides hombroni | reverse complement strand
CCCCCCCACCTCCCTCACCCCCATGCAGGGACCTGTTTCCATTATCTCTTCTGCCTGGTAGCAAGAGGGGATCCTCTGCTTCTTGTGGAGCCTCCTCCTCTGCCTTTGCCTCAGGCTATGGCTCCACTGATCTATCTCCCTCTCACACTCCCTGATGCTCTCCTAACCTTTCCAAATCCTCTTTCAACTCTGACCCCAGGCTGAGCAGATTCTTCACCCGGTCACCCCGCACCCGAGGGGGTGTCTCTGCTCCCTCCGCTACGAGTGAGAGGCTCAGGCACTCCCTACAGCTGGAGACCCGCACAGCACGTTTGTCTGGGCCGCCATGTTCCTTCCGGCAAGGGCCTTCTTGACTAGATCCGCGGGGGTGGACACATCGGACTTCACCATAATGCCATTGGTGGCAGTACCCGCCCTTGCGCAGCTTCCTGACGCGCTTCCCCATGCTGCCGAGCTACCAGCGGGATAGGGGGCACACTGTGTGCCCTGTCGAGCGTGGGGCGACCATTGCTCAGGCTCCGCACGGGCCGAGCGTCGCTCCGTTTCAATCCTGGCAACACGGATCCTACATCAGCCTCTCGGCCTCGCTGGCTCCTGGCGGTTCTATCCACTTTTCTCCCTGGGTTTCCCTGGCTCCGGGACACCCGCCCACCTCACCACTGTAGCAAAAAGCCTATTGAAACACACCCAGTTTCCTCGTGGGAGACAAAGGATAATCCCCCCTCAGCTCGAACACGCACAAGATTTCATGCAACATTTCATGTCTCATCCCCAGGAAGAGGTTACTTGTCTACCAGGATGTTCAAGAACATCATTGTCCTGTTTGCATTATCCATCTGCATTTTGAAAACTTCAAGAAATAAATTGTCTCTATGGTCTGACTCATGTTTTAGCAACAAACAAAGCACCAATGTGCTGGATCAAGTAGAAAAGGGAGAAAACTACAATACTTTCTCTAAATCAAAATGAAGACATTTTATCCATCTATATACTCTTAATCCTTTCTCTCAGTAAAGGAAGATGGACAAATAGTGAAACATTTGACTGACCATGGTATAATGTGTAAGTTCAAAGAATCAAATGACCACTATTAACAGGACTCTTAGTACTACACGTTGTCTCATGCATGTACTCTTTACTAAATAGTTAAGAGTATTTGAACAATAGGATAAGAAGTTCATAAAAATCCAATACTATGAGACATACACTAATTTTAAGGCCACCTTTTTCAATTAAATGGTTCAAAAGCCTTACCATGAACAGCTGAATTCTCATCTAGATCTTGTACAAATCACTGGAAAGATGTCCATTGCCATTTACCAGTTCTAGACCAGAGCAGTCTGTGTAAACTCCATGGATTTTCAACCCTAAATCTTATTTTCCTCCTTACTTCTGCATATCACATTGCACTATGGCACGTTACAAGCAGAGGCATCTTCCCACACCTCACGCCAACAAGCTCATGCTTTCAATTGGTATAAGTGAGAATTCTTCACCAACTCTTAATAGGGAAAAACAATCTCTTTTGATTATAGCTGCTATCATTTCAGTCCTGCCAAAACATTTAAAATTCATCAGTAGAAGCCAGAGTCACATAATTCCTCGCAAGCAACACAGGTGATACCAACATCCCTCTGGATGCAGGTCAGCCTTTGTCTGGCAACATGACCACGTATGTTCTTCTGAAGTTATTTGCCATCTGCAACAGAGGTGAAGCTTTTGCCTTTTATTGATTGTTTAGTAGTAAAAATCCTTAATGAGATAAATGCAGTGTTTCTCAGCAAAACACTTTAGTCTTCATGAGATGACTGTAATTGTACAGCAAGAACTTTATTAGGGCTCAGTTTTGTCACTGTGGCTCAGGAAATGGATTGCTGGAATGTCTAGCACAAGATGGGATGCTGTGGCTTTCTCATTTGGATACTTAAAAAAAAATAAATCAGGCTTGTTGTGGTTTTACTTTCATTTCTCTCCCTGTGAATTGATCAACTGGCTGTAAAGTAGTCTGGAAATTGAAGAGAATGCATATGGCTCAGCTTCTGCAAACAGGCCCCTAAACAAAACAGGCCCATTTGGAGCCTAGTTCTCAACTTATTATCCCTCAATCAAACCACAAAATATTTTCTTGTTTTCATTGGATTCAAAGAACGGTGGTGAGGGAGGATACAGCTTTGGAAGAGGTCTGCAAGTGTTACAGAAAGAGCTGAAAGAGAAAACACTAGAAGTACAGGGCCATGTCAGAGCCTCCCTCTGCTCTTCCCACTGGGGCCTGCATCATGATGCAGAGGAATTCCTCACATCTGCAGCAGCACCAAGATCAGTTGGAACTATGTCTGCACAGCATGAATTTACACAGCCTAGAAGCAGCTCTGACTCCTCCGGGAGCCAGGGCTAGCCTTCAGACTTGGAACAACTTCCCAGCACTTCCCTTTCTCATGCTTCCCCTCTAAGCCAGGGAGGAACAGTGATGGTGGCCTTGCAACCTCTTCATGGGCTGCAGGTTTTTAATTCAGAAGTACCCTAAAGGTAAAGCTGCAAGGAGGAAGGGATACAAGACCTTCTGAACTGAAAGCTGCACAATAAAAAGCAATCATCAAATTGCACAGGACCCAGAACTTGGAGCTTTCTACATCTAACTAAGGAGAGGAGAATAAGAGTCTGAGGCCTAACTTTAGTTAGAGAGGCTGCTACCTTGACCTGCATTGAGCACTCGATTCTATTTTTATTTTGCCCTCTATTTAAAACTGGCACAAGAAAAATTAAAGTAAATTATTAAGGGATTACTTCCAAGTTTCAGACTTCGGAGGATCTTTTTTTTTCCCTTAACAGATACTATGGTGGGGGGGAGAGTAACGGAAAGGGAATTTAACAATTAACAGAAACTTTAGCAAGCACACACTATTTTCAGATCCCTACTGGTATCACTCTGGATGCTTGTGCACAAATGAGATGTTTTGTCAAATAAGGTGCTATGTACTGCAGACTCAAGTTATCAAATAAAAATAGCAAACATAATTTCAGCTCCATCCACAGCACTGGGAGTTGGGGAGGGGAGGAAAGTGGAGGTGGAAAGGAGTATTTGTGGTGTTGAAATATTCAGAAATATTTAAAGTGAGAAAAGGAGGAAAGATTTATATAAAAGCTCTGCAGAAACTGCTGAAAGAGTAAAGGACAGTAAATCCAGGCCTGATCTATGTGCAGCTTTTGTGAGAGTCTTCCAGTCTATACATACAAAGATGTATATACACTGTATACCACTGTATACCACATAGTATCAATACAACAATGAACATGCTTCCTTTGAAATATGGGCCTTTGTACCATAGGCCTTTGCACATATCTTCAGTCAGATAGCCTAGTTAGAATTAAAAATAAAATTAGTAGGTTTATGATAACTTGAGTTAGACTTGGAGAGCTCAGCCAGCAGAACTATGAGGTACATGACTAACAGCTAATGGATTTAGCCAGCAAAAATGATGCAAACAAATGGCACAACTTCAAGTTAATCCATGTTAGGATAGCCAGAAAAGTTCTTCTGGAATATTTTTCAATGTTTACTGGCCACACATTCTTAAAACTCAGAGATGAACACTTAGTATGAGTAGCCAGAATTCATCTTCCCTTAAAAAGGGAATAAAATGAAAGAAGCTTAACTTCAGCCAATTGGTTCACGGAGAAAAAGTCCACAAACACACATAATACAGTTCAGTTACAATAGACTTATATATGTCTGAATTCTTTGTAATAAAAGTAGGCAAACCAAAAAGACAAGCCTAAATGTAACCAAAAAGACTCATACAAGAAGAGAAAGTCTTTCTCAAACATATACCCATATATATGGGCCCTCCATGTAACAGTTTAAGAGCAATTTCCTCCCTTCAAATGAAAGCCTGTGACAAAGTAGCATATGTTGAATTATTACAAATTCTGAACAAAGCAGATTTTCCTACACTTGATATTCATAAATTCGATGAGGCAAATCTTTGTATCACACAATCTGTGTTTTAAACAGAATCATCCTCAAGGAAGCCAAATATGTCAATTTGTGGGGTTGAAAAAGTCTTGGTTATAAATAACGCATACACATTGAAAGGGATTTGAGTCTTTACAAAAAGATTTCTCACCTATCTTGAGCCATTTGTGCCCTGTTTGGGATGTTACCCAAGAACTCAGTATTTCTTTTAGCAGAGAGGCAAGACCTTCTGCATCCATGGCCACCCCAGTGGCCAGTGTAAATCAACGTAAAATTTCTCCAGTGATCTAAAGATTTTGGCTACCAATGGCTTTGTGAATGCCACAGTCACTTTACCATGACAGTGAGTGTATCTCAGATAGTAGCAAAAGGACCAGGCGAAGTCAGAGATTGAGAAACTTTGGTCTTGTCTGTCCCTTTTAATATCTTGTAGAATCTCCTAATTTTCTTCATAGAAAGCAGCAGTGACTTCAAGAGAAGACAGGTGGTTCTGGAAAAGGGTTGTGCAAGAAAAACAATTTTAAGGCAAATTGGATTTACACAGAGCATCACCCTACAACTTCATTTCTGTAATTCCATTCCAGACTCTAGTCTCTGGCTACTCAACCAAACCAGCCAGCTGCAAGAACAAAGCTGAACAAACCCTTTCCTTTAACCGATGTTTTTTTCCCCACTTCTCAAGCACAGCCCTCAAAATGGCTACCCAGTCACTCTACAGAGGCTTTCTGTGACACGTCCCACAATTTGCTTTGTTCAAGGACTGTGTAATATTACTCTGCCTGCTTTAAGGCTGCATGAACACAGCTGTCACTGGCTGAATTAACTGAAACAGTGACTCATACTACATCCTTGATATTGAAAAAGCTGTGGGTAGTATTTCATAGCTCTCAAAAAGCTATGATTTCATGTTATGTTTAAAGAAGAGCAATGAGACTAGAACATATAAACCCTAGATGATAGATGATGTATCATGTACTAAAAAATTTTGACAATATTTTACATGATTCTGTCATCATCTATCAGCATGAAAATCACAAGCAGAAGAGAAGTTCAGATAAACTTTCAGAAGAAAAAGTAAACTTTACAGGAAAAGAAATGAAGGTATTAGAAACACAAAGCACTGCTTTATTCACTCCCCAGGTCAGTTTTTTTTTTTTGTTAGGGTAGGAAAAAAAAAACCAAAAAAACCCCACGCACATGCAGGGGCTCAGTCTGCATTTGTCTTCATCTCAGGCAGTCAGTCACGTTCATAGAAAGTGTTAAGTACTACTTTTCTTGCACAGTGGTTTTCTCATGTCTGCCCTCTAAAATGAGAGCACTAGGTCCTAGCAATTGAGAATTGTAGGCAAGTTATATGGGGGATTAGCAACACTTAAATTCTGCTTCTCCCCAGTTCTAGCTTTTCTTCTGCTCCTTACCCCAGATGTGTACTACTTACAAATAAAACTGATCTCAAAGCAAAAAATAGTCAACATCAGAAGTACACTACACTGCTTACACAGCGCAGCCCATCCACGGCTGGAAACATCTTGCTCTCAATGAGCCGAGACCCTTTTTTAAGGTACATCCTTCAAGACATAATCCCTTCCTGCAAGTAGTAGATGCAAGAGAATGCGAAGTAGAGGTTTTGAAACCAGGATCTAGGCAAAAGAAAAATTTTGCTTGTGGAAAATATTGATTCTAGGAACTTTTTTCTCCTTAACTCCTGTGGTAAATAAAAGAAAGACAAAGTACACTTTTTAGGAATACTGTCAGATACACATACTTAGTGTACACAGTGACTCCTTTCCATGTTGAGAAGCAAGGCAGAAGACACAGTGGTCAAGTTAGGAGTAAAGGCACACGTTGGAAAGCATGATGAACACTTTCCTTTTCAGATGCTTCTAACTGCAATGTGACTTAATTTTTAAAATCATCTTAATTTTTAACACTGTTTCTTTGTTGTTACTCATTTCAGATAAGACACCAATGCAGAGGCAGGCTGAGGTAATCTGGGAAGTGTCAGCCATCTGATACCCTGGAGGTGATTCAATACTTTTCAGCATGATTTTGAACACCTGTAAGGTCCCACTTCTTCCTAGTAGCCAATAAAAGAGTGAGTCAACTAAGACAGTTTTATTTTATTACACATACTTTGCACCCACCTTTCTAACTTATCTGTTATCTCAGTGATTCGCTGTCATTTTGCTTCAGTCCCTACCTCTCTGTTTTGTTGATTCTTCAAGTACCAATGTAAGCTTCAAGTTTTCTAGGATGCTATAACACACTGAATAAAAAATAAGCTTTCCCCAATATTCTCCCCATATTTCCTTTGTCTTTATGGCCCATTAAATCTAATTATATCCACTGGAACATCCCCCCAGCTAATCTTCATCTGTCAGAACAAGTAATAGTACATTCTAGAGAAATGTGCTCAGAAGTCTGCTTGTAATTCAGATCCCACAGACACAAAGATACAGCTACAGATTTACTTCTTCCTCTGACACGCCTATCAGCTCACAAAAAGGCTTAGGAAGAAGATGACATAGCAGACTTGCAATCGAAGTTGCCTTTTTGCTTGCCTGACCCCTTGCATAGTACAGGGATGACGTGAGGAGCTCAAATCAACAGTTATCATACATTTCAAACAACCTGCTTTCCCTGGAATCTAATCCTTGAGAAGATATAACACAATAATGCCAGACTTCAAGTGACCTTAAGCTCGCGAGTTAGGTTGCTTTCTTGATTCACATCTTGTGCCCCTTGGTCCTTGGAAAACCTCTAGGTATCCAAAATTGTAGTCTAAGTATTAATTTTTGCAGTAACATAAAACAAAAAGAGTAAAAAAGATCTACATTCAGCTACTAGATAGGAGTGAGACTAGGAGGTCAGGGTGGTGAGTTTTGTTTTTTTTGCTTTCAGAATAGCAGAAGTTGGAAGGAACCTTGAGAGGTGACCTGGTCCAAACTCACTGCATAGTCTGGTCCAATTTTAAAGTGACATTCGATTTCACAGAGCCTTAACAATTGCAAATGGGAAGCTCCAAATGAGGGAAGGAAGAGATAATATTCTAGTGCTAAGGGTATTTCTCCATGTTTTAAAAACTCATTATTTAGATATCAGAGCAAGAGTGTCTCTTGCCTTTCACCTGTCTCACAAAGAAAGATACTGCACAGTGAAGATCCAGCCTACTAAAGAGAGTAAAACCATATGAAATGATGTCTCTGCTCCCAGCAGCATACTCACAGTCCCCAGAGATATCTGTATCTTAGGCTACTCTGATCCAAAGCAGAAAGAAGTTTGCTGCAGTCACGCTTGCAGACTTCAGTGCTATGGATTCACGGTGTGTATACAACCTAAGCCAACCAAGATATGAACTAAGTCACTTAAGTAACTGTAAAACATGTCTCCATTTTATGCTGCACCATCCCATCATCAGGGTCATGTGAGCAAGGCTTTTGGCCTAAGGTGGGTGTCACATACTGCATATGAAACTGTTTTTCTTCTCCCCTATGACTTTCTCTCAGAATGCTAGACGGAAGTAACCCCTGTGGATGAATAGACACGCCCAGCTTACTTAAGAGTTGTCCTATGTTTATCGGCACTATGGTTGTGTTTGAAGCTTCCACTTCACTTTCCAGTTCGGAACATGCAAGGTGCATAAGTCTGTAGGAAAATTTCACGTCCTGTTCTCTTTTTATAAACAGAGGAAGAGGAGGGTGGTTAGGAGGAAGATAATAAACAGGTCCTGCAAATATGTAATTGATACTCCTACAAGATCAGCATGCAGACTGCAGAGAGACTTGTCAGCGCAAATTTATGATCATTGCCAACATGTCAACAGTGTCCAATTCGTACCACGTCAGCAAAATTTACAACTTAATTTTACCCTGTACAAAGTGGCTAATGCATGATCTCAAAATATGGTGGCTAAAGACTCATCCACTAATGCAAATTCTCTAGTGAAGTGACTAAAGGCATATACTGATCCCATATCAAGCAAGAGGTTGGACCAGATTACCTCACTCTACCTTTAAAGAAAGGAAAAGAGCATTTCCCACTCTACTTTTAAACTACAATAAAGAGGCACACTTGTTTGATAGAGGCTTTGAAGTGGTGAAAAAGTATTCTCAGTTTTATAAACTATATTACAGTTTATTGCCACAATACTAGAGTGCTGCTTTGTTCTTCAAAGTCCTCTGGGATGAGTTCACAGGGTGAGCAGCTCCATAAATATGCATTGGGCAGCAGTGTGCCTTGTGTTTCTAAATCAAGTGTTCATATCATTCAGAGCTCCAAACATTTCAGCTTATGCAGAGCTGGAATAGGTAGCTCAATGATATGTTCTATACAATAAGAAGTACCATGAGAAGCTGATTTCCTCCCATGATTTTCAAAAGCTATTAGAAGTGAAAAAGAAATCTGTCTTGAATGAGGCCTGTGAAGACTCAGAGATAGCTTTGTTAAGAACTTTAAAGTGAGTGAGGAGTTAGCTTGAAGATGTATTCGGAAGGTAAAAACTGTCTGGTTTAATTCTGTTCTGGACTCAGAAAGAAAGAGGGGCCAGAAGAACAGCCAGCTGAAGGTATCTATAGTTAATGCCTCAGTATCTTTACTTAGACAGGAATGAAGATTCCTGCTTGAAGTCTGAATGTTTGAACTCAAAGAATAAGTATTTGAAAAAGCTGAATTTTGTTCTAGAGAAATGGGAATTTCCTCCTACTAATCTAGAAAATGTTAGATCTCACTGAAAAGATTCTCTGAAGCTGAAACATGACCAAAAACTCCTCCAGAGAAAAAATTAAAATTGCACTGTAAAATACAAACCATTCTCTCTTATTACCAATAATTATACAATTTTTTTGGTTTGTTTGGTTTTTTTTAACACTTTCAAAATTTGCCCAGTTTCAGAAAGGTGGGAGTTTTAGAGAGTTTTTTTGCCATTAACTTCACTTGTAATATATTCAGTTATGGAAACAGGAAGAAAGAAAGAACAAGAGAAACAGCAGATTGTAGAAGATTTTTGCATAATTTTGGAAGATGGAAGCGTTTCATTTTTATTCCTGCAGAATAACCAAATAAAACTGCATTTTAAATGTCATTGCAAAACAGACAGACTCTCCTTAATCATGCCTATAGTAGGAACTCTGAAAGCACTCAGATTGGAGCTCTTGTTCGTAACATTCCAAATCAAGATTATAGTTAATGAAATCATCCAGACTAATTGTAAGATGCTGGATTTTCTAATTGCGAACAAATGTAATAGTGAGGAGTTGTTACAGCTATTTTTCATCAATAGGTCTCAAAGCACGGTACGTTCATTAATTACGGACTAACGCAATCTAATCTGCTTGAGAACCTACCCTGAACAAAACCAGAATAGCTTGCGTAAACTTCAGCTCCCAGTGAATAACTTCATGTTTTATTTCAAAGACATTATCATAGCTTACAGACAGTCTTTTTGTGTCCTTACTAAATTTAGCAACTTCCTCTAAGGAAAGAAGGCTTTAAACTGTTAATTGAAATACATGAAATACAGCAGCATTCACAGAACATGACTCAGAATGCTTTCTGAAAAATATAACACAAACGCTTAAGTTCTTGAATATCAAAAACAACGAGAAAATTCTGGAAAAAGCCTACCAGGATAAATAAACATAGAAGATAGGAGCTCATTACAGTATTTCCTGCTTAAGTTGGCTGGGCCTCAGGGACAGCTTCAGTCCTAACAGAGGTCCGCGGTTAACCCATTGGATATCTCCGCATTGCCAAGTTTGTTGCCTTCACCAAAGCTCCCTACACTCATGTGGACCCATCTGCCATGGACAATAGAAAGCATGCTGTGAAATGCAAAGTAGGATGTCAAGTTTCTGGTTCATTGAAAAACAAAGTAAATTGCCCAACAATTCTCTTTTCACATTGTAATTAGGAGAGAGTTATCGGAGCAAAAGAGACTTCATGTTTTTCCATTGGTACTCAGTCTAAAAGCCTTGGATATGGGAAAGACATAGATCGCCTAGCAGGTAATCGTGGTTGTTTTAGCTGGTTGCATAAGATCATCAAATGGGTGCAATGTAGTATGATTTTGAAGGAAAACTTCAACCCACTTGTCTTTAGAAGTCAAATAAAAGCCTTGCCTATATACCATGCGGACCTAACTACACTTTACTGCTACAATATCCCTAACATTAGAAAATTATTAGGATGTGAGTTTACAAAAGTTCTATGTGCGCGGCTACAAGCATGCTTGGGACTGTACCATTGATCAGTAAAGAAGGCGGCAAACCCAAAAGCAGCTAAACAAACCATAGCTCTAATAAATACAGGCATATCGATAGAAAGACCACACTTGTATAATACACTGAAGTGTGTACTTGTGCTCTTAAGAATTTACAGCAGCTGTGCGGTACATATAAGCCCAGGCTGCTGAAAAGTGGAGGACAATGGGTTTTCTTGACCAGCTCCTGAGGATGGCCTTTTGCAAATCCTACTACTAAGAGGAGAGCAAGAGTTTAATTAGATTAAACCTTCAGGGCCCTAAGCTGGGAAAACCTAGTATGAGATCCACAGAACAGGCTGAAGCAGAGACCAAAGAGGAACTTAAGGCAGAAGTGCTGTGAAGACTAAGATGAAAAATGATCCATCAACTTGAGTGTAGTTTTCTAAGGGTCTCATAGCTAATTATGAATTGCAAGTTTATCTTTCTCCTGGCCCTGACAGAATAAAAATTAACTGCCAGCTTGTACCTACTGCCATAACCTCAGGGAGTAAAGATTTCGGGGAAGGCCACAACATTTCATGTACCTAATATATGTACACAAACACATAACAAAATGTAAAAAGGAGAAAAAGACAGAGGTCACTTCAGCAGAAAATTCATGCTGAACTCCTCCCAGGGTATTACTGAACTATGTTGTGCATACCTGTATTGTTACACATACACACAGTGCATTTTATTCTTTCAGGCTTTACCAGAGCTTACTGGGATGCAATTCAAACATTTTTAAGCGCATTATTTCAGACAGAGTTCAGTGCAGCAAGAAATGAGAAGGCAGGAAACCATTTTTAGGTTCAGAGTGGCTTATTTCACTTGGTCCTATCAGACCTGCAATATCATTTAGCAAGAACTCAAAGGGCTGCCTTTGTCTTGGAAAGTTCTTTACTTATATTAAGAGCAAGATATGAGGCAATATGATGTTTGAGGTGATGGCTAAGGGACAACCCAATGCGCTGATTTATTACCAAGTCAGTATTGCAGACAAAGAAGTTAAGGATATGGTAAAACACATGGTTTGCACAAATTGTGTGCTCTCCTGTCCACAAAGGAGCCAAATTCTTCAGCTTATGAGAAAACCAGATGAGAAGGCAAGGCAACAGTGGCACAACACTCGCTAGCAGAGCCCAGACCTCAGGAGATATGATAAATTGTGTATGCAATTAAGTAAGTACTAATTAAAAAAGTACCAAGAGACTTTTCAGCAGCAGCATTAAAAGTACAATAACTATTTTATGATGATTTACTTGGAAGATCAGAGCAGGAAAACTTTCAAATGGAGAATTTAGGCTGGCCATATAATAATGATTTAAAATTAGAAAAGTAGACTTGAAACTAGAGGATTTTTAGGATGGATTTCTAAAGTACGGACAGGAATTGTCTCCCATTGATACTCTAATTACCTTTTAAATTCCCATTTAAAAAGAAAACCTACTGCAGAGCTGGGCTGATTTGATGCTAAAGCATCTACAGCTAAAGGAAACCAAAGTATCTCATTAATATTGTATATGCATTAGGTTGATGTTGACAAAAAATGATGGGCTAACAGAGGTATCTGTCAGGCAGAGTGTAAAAAGATGCTGGAAAAGCTTCACTGCCTTGAAACTGAGCATTCTGTACCAGGAGAAAAAAAATGTTCCTAGTCTTCAGTAAGCAACCCTTTAGTGTGTACCTATTGTACATCCAACTGAAATTAAAGAATGAAACTTGGACAGATTAGTAGGATTACCTTTGCATGTACATATATATAAAAATATATATAATGCATAATAAATGCATATATTATTGC
>WUAM01000335.1:107664-129260 GCA_024336885.1 Actenoides hombroni | reverse complement strand
CTTGCATTTATACATAATAAATGCATATATTATTGCACTTCATCAACCCATTTAAGTGCAGCTATTTCACCGCTAGGAAGACTGTTAATAGATGTTTTAACACGATAATCAAACACAGTTAAAGATGGGTGCTAGGAGTTCACAGCCCAGCGTGTGTATATATATAATGCTGTGTATTTTAAGGAGTTCTTTGTGAGAGGTAGCAGGGTGAGAAAAGACTTGAAGAGGGCAGTATCTTGTGCCTATGATCTCAGCTCAGTTGGGTTGGCTGGCTGCCCATCCACCCACCTGGTATCTATGACTAGTCCTTTGCTTTTCTATCTTGATGCTACCTGTAAACATGCCTCTCAGACTAAAAGAAATGGTGGTGAGGATACTATCTTTTGAACAGAGTAAAGGAGAAAAGTGAAACTGCTGCAGATTGATCAGGTCATTAACGGCTGAGCTAGGAAAAGCAAACAAACAACTTTCAGATCCAAATTCTTGCAAAATGTTTATCTGGGGTTTTGACATAAGTATCAATGCAACATATTGTCCAGCTTGAACGTATTATAGACTAGTCTACGGTACCAAAGTGACTCAGTTAAAGCAGATCACAGTCAGGGTCATTCGTACCTTTTTTACACTGTCACACTTTAATTTGACAGTCTCTCCATGCAATAGCGTGTGTGCGTGCGTATCTCAGCTTTGCTGGGGGAAAAAAGCTATTTACACAGAAAAATCAAATCTGAGAAGCCAGATTAAGCTTCAGTCTAAATGTATTGAAGTTAAATTAGATAGCTAATAGAAGAGGTTGAAAAAAGCAAATATTAAAATATCAATGCTTAGCAACAGATAGGAGAGAGAGCTGCAAGAACTTAGCTTGCCTCAAAGGCGGCATTTGGCTGAAAGGTGATTAGCATCTAACAAGTCTATGTGCAACTTGGCAATTGCCCCTACTACAGGTGCGATCCTTGGATTTATAGTAACAGCTCTTGGCTGATGAGGATTCCTAGTTAGAGAGCAGATTAACCAATCAGAGATGTTTTTTGGTGATGTCGCCATCTTTCTCCATCATATTTGCATTGAAAGAGATCATGAAGGTTATTCTTATTATGACAACTGAGCAAATAATTTACAGTAAAATATTCAATGCTGGTAAAACTAAGCAGTCAAATCTGCCTGTAATCTTATCTCTGGTTTCAAAAGCTTGGTTCCAAGCACTGAAGCTTTGTTTTTTTAAAGACATGAAGTATTTTGGCAAAAAGAAACCCAAACAAATAAAGGCAACAATGGTCACAGGTTGAATAACTATTAACATGCACAATCATAAAGTCTAAAGAATACTATTAAAAAAAAAAGCAAACCAGAAAACACAAAACCACAACAAATTCATAAATGAAAATCTGGCGTATGTTTCTTCTAACATAACAGTCAGGTCCAAGTGCAAATCTGAAGACATCAAGCAATTACCAGATTATGCTGTTTCTCCCCAAACTTCCTGTTATTTCCAATTCCCAAAATTTCTTCGAAGTTGCTATTCTTGGCTTGATTCCAGTTTTTCAGATAAGATGTATATTTGCTTATTAGCAGGTTCATTTTTCGTGCCCTTCCACAACCAGAATTCATTTACAAGCTCAAAATCTGGTCTTGTGAGCCCTCATTTATAGAATTTAAACTAGAAATTTCCAGGTACAGCTATAAGTGACAGTTTGGCGTAGTGAATTACCAATATTCTCACCGCTTTTCCATGTGCCTGGAGAGGGGCATGGAATTACATGGCCAAACCTGGCATGGCCTAGGGAAGAGGTGCTTTCTGAAGGGGTCTGGTGCTTTTCACAGACTGTGGCTCCCACAGGGCTCATCTAGATGGGTTGATAAGGAACATCACTAGCACAGAGCAGTACCTGCACGGCTCAGGGTAGCACAAAGTGGTTTTCTATAGCTTAAGAAAAGTCATCAGAATATAAATCCTTATTTTAAGGAGAAGGAACACAGGACTCCACTCACAATAAATCTGTGTCCAGCAGTTGAAGCTGAAGGCCCATATAACCAATGCATACACAGCACAACTTTATATATTTTCCAAGTAGCTTCTGGGTATTCAAACACTGCAACGGAGACACAAGATGATTTCTCAGCAGGTCATCTTTAGAAATATTCAGACTACCTTAATATTTTGAAAGATAACAAACAGCATGATCTGTGCTTTAAAAAGTCAGTATAGAGCCTTAATGGCTATATCTTGCCTTCATCATTTGTCCTTCTTCCTCCAGCACCAAGCTTATGTTTAACCAATTTTCAATCATCTTCTTGCTCTGTTTCACAGCTTTCACACATAAAGCTCTTGTACTTAAGAGACCTCTATTCCTACATTGGTCGGGTCAATTTATGTATTTTTTCCATGACAGAACAATTAGTAGTTAATGTGCCTGTTTCCTGTTTTGTAATAGGAGAGCCTTAATTGAAAATATGTTAATTTCGAAATGAAATGTTATTTTTAGAGTTGCAAATGCACTTAGACAAGCCACTTTATTACAACAAATTACATGAGCTCAGAGATAAGGTCAGCTGGCAGGTAAGGTAAACTGACATCACCTCTATTGGTTTAATCTGGAATATGGACTTTTCAATGCTAAGGGTCATCTTCCCTTTATCCCACACAACAGGTAAAGTAGTGAGTGTCATTATAGAATCAGAGAATAGCTGATGTTGAACAGAACCTCTGGAGGTTTACAGCCAACTACCTCCACTCAAAGCAGCATCTGCTAAAGCAGGCTACCCGGGGCCATGTCCGCTTGCACTTTTAAAATCTCCATGGATGAAGTCTCCACAGCCTCACTGGGCAGCAGTGTCTTCCAATCCCCTCCCACCCCATTTTATAAAACAAACAAACAAACAAACACCCTGAAAAGCAAAAATAAACAAAAAAAAACCCCAACCAACCAACAACAACAAAAACCCAACAAAAAACAAAAAACCAAAACACACACACACCAGAAAACCAAAACACCACCAAACAAAACCAAAACCAACAAGTTGACAAACTTTATAGGGAGAAATACCAACATTTTAGCAAAAGTTCTCAATTTCCATTAAACTAGGATCTTTGATAAGAAGAGGTCATTCAGGGTTTACAGCAGGAAGGTGTTCTAGTTCTACAATAGCTATATTCATAGCTAGTGAGGCAGATGAGTTTATACATTTGAAGAAATATTTATCTCGCCCACTCTGCAGTATCATACTTTGCATACCTATTATCTTTATATTCTTAGTTTGGTACTAGTTCTTCAAAGAAAGTCATCCTTCTTTAAGCTCCTGGTGTGAAATGAGAAAAATAATTCCCTTTTGCCAGGTCACAAACAGATACCTGAAAATTAATGACGGCACAACCCCAAAACAACAAAGTACTACTTATTCCTCCACTAGAGACTTTGTATCCACATTTTTCTGAAGTCAGGAATTTGCAAAAGATCCAAAAGTCTTGTGAGATGGTACTGGTGGAGCCCACAGCACAGGGATGCGTGAGATGAAGGCGATAGGAATGAAGCTCTTGCCCTCTGGACAATTCGCAAACGAGAAGGGACAGACGTGCTCTGCACTTTTCTTCTCTCCTCTGATGCAAAAAAACTATTCACTTTCAGTAGGGAAATAAGAGTTGCACACTGCAAGCCTTATTTCAAATTGCTGTTCATCAACACTCAACATTTAGAAGCAAGCAAGTAACTAATTCTCACCCTTTTCACACCAAGGGTAAAGAGCCTGCTAAAAAAAGCCCAGGGCATCCTTTACACTGAAGTTCTCTTTGGCTGGACTGCATGATCTGCTTCAGCTAAATCCCTGTCTCCTCTCAAATAAGGGCATACTGCTATTAGCTAAGGAAAAAAAAAAAAAAAAAAAAGAGCATTTCAACCATTCATCTAGGGCTTTTCCACACCTTTTGCATTTTTTGAATTCTGTGCAGTGTGCAAATGCCTTTTTTTTTTTCTCATTTTTTTTAAACAACCATTCCTTTCCTTTGTCTTGTTGTCCAGAAATGCTCCTCACGGTTCTTGGAAGAGGAATGCTCTTTAATTGTAGGAGTGAAGCACATAAAAACCCCACCCTAAATTAAAATATATAATTGCAAATGTGCACATATGTTTAACTAGTTAGTTCTTCACTTTCTTCTTCAACAGTTTCTCTGATGACTGCCTCCAGGTTTCTTTTTCCCCTCAACACAGCTTCTGGCTGTACTTTTTCAGAGCTTTTAAGTGTTTACAGTTGGTCTTTTTTCAGTCTTCCTGCTCATGAGTGGTGTAGACTCAATTCACCAGTAATACCAGTGAGAATTTGGGCTGGATCAGTTGTGCTGTCTACAACATGTTCCCATCAGCTCAATTAATGATTCAACACTATATTGTGTAGCAAATAGAAAACTGTTTTTATGTTGATTTTATACTACAAATTGTAAACATGGCTTAATGGTTTTCATGATACAGTGACAAATTCACCATTTACAGCATGCAATATTTTTCTTTTTCATGATAACAAGTCCTAAGAAGGTGAAAGATTAAAGTAGTTAGTCTGCTAGTTCTGCCCACAGATTTATCACTTGACTCTGCCTAATGAATGTCAAAAGAAAAACCAGAAATGCCAAGATACTTTCAGTAATTCCTGACTGGTGTGAGCAAAAGAACCAGTAATGTCATTTTAAGGTTGTACGTGGGGAAAAAGCAAGGATCAAAACCTGCAATTCAGCTTATTTTTTCTGCAAAGAATTTGATCTTAGATGTTAAGCCCTGACATGGTCAATCTACTCACAAAAAGCAGTTTCAGGTCAAAGTGGAAAATAGGAACAGAATAAGGGAAACCTTGATATTAAAAACAAAGTCAGAAATGTAAATACTTTTTGAGAAAAACTATTAATATAGACAGTGTAAGCTTCAAGACATTCTGCCCAGGAAAAACTTTTTTTTATTCCCCAATATATTGTGATTTTCAGTGTCCAGTGCTGAGGATGAATCTGCTGCAGTTTCACTGCAGTTTCTGTATCAGAGTAAGGCAATCATGGAATTAATTGCTTTGTAACATATTAGTGCCAGAGCTATTCTCGTGGCCCCCACTCTCTCGCAGTGATTTTACACAACACAACCAAGTGCAGAACAAGTTCCAGTTCCAACTTTTAATTGAAATTTCCTTCAACCTACATTGCCTTAATTCTCCTTTGATTTACAACCAACAAAACTGTCTCTGGGTATTTGACTCACCCTGCCCTCAACAAAGCAGCTTCTGACTTACACCTGGTGGTCAACAGATTTCTGCCAGGTTTCATAACCCTACCACTTTTCTTCCTAATTAAGATCCTAAATCCTCACCAGCTATTCATATTAAAGATTTAGTGATTTGATCATATTCACTTCCCCACTGTACTCATTATTTCCATTAAAGGCTGAGAGAACCAGGTAGCTTAAGCACTAAGGTTTTCCTGTTGCCTAAAGCATGGTGCATACAAATCATGCTGCAAACAGGTTTTCAGTCAGTACATGGAAGTAACAGACATGGAAATATTCATTTTGCTATATGCAGCTTGTAGGTGAAGGGTAATGGAGCAAAAATTTGTTCCTTGCTTAAATTGCATTTGCTGTTTGCTCCCTACTTGTCTCTCTCACACACACACTTTCTTATTACTTGTATATTTGGGCAGGCAGTAATTCCAGATGGCTGATGGGATGTATGGACTTCTCCATGATAGCTGAGATTTCAGCAGAAGGTGGCTAATGTGGAAATTTGTTTCACTAAACCTGTACTTGATATCAACAGACAGAGAGGGAGGAAGGAAATAAGCAAAGTATTCCTGGAACTAATAGGGGATTATCATTATGACCATGAAACTCAAGAGACAACAAGTTTATTGGATGCATTATTACTACCAAATGGGTAAGTTTTCCTGATCTCCGCTCTAATTTATCATGAGCAAAAAGCAGCTGCGCCATTAAGTGTAGAGAAAAAGCCAATGAGATGCAAATATGCAAGAGACTAATTACCAGGCAGGCAAAAGAGCTTCTATTTTGAGTCTGTTGAAGAGGGGATTAATTTCTTGTAATGGAAGTGAAATCTGTCAGATCAGGCTCCTGCATAACCCATTGCCTTCAGATTCTCAGTGGGCCATCCTGCACATCTGCACTGAACACACTGTGTCAGAGGCTTTTACCCACAGTACCCAGCACAGTCTCCTATGGGTCTGATAGTAAAAAAGGCACATTTCTTCATGGCTGGCACTGGGGAGTCCCTGGATAGGTTGTCTGAACTAGACTCTAAAAAGAAGGGATGAAAACAAACACATCTGAAGTGTCTATTTTCCTCAGATTAAAGACAATCAACGCTCCTCTAACTCATGTTCTTAATCTGTTCAGTAGTAATTACTTGATGTTAAAGTGAGGCACATCAATAGATCTGAGAAGGGGAATAAAGAAATTGTTCACCTTCTTTTTCAAAGACTTGAATCTTTATGAAAGAAACAGCTTCATTTCAGAGTACTTTGATTGTAATTTTGTTGTCACATAGCACAAAAATTACACTGGTGGAGTAATATACTCTAATACACTAGAGCTATGAAGCTTTCTTATCTTTACTTACTACTAGGTATGTGAACTGTACTAGTTTTAATTCTCTCAAGTATGTTGGCTATTCAAGGGTATGCATAATCTTTCTGTTTTATTTTCTGTGAAGTCTAATTCATACAAACTAGCTTACTAAGTAAAACAAGCACTGCAAACATTTTGTTAGAATTCTGGAGTTTCATCAAAGTGTAAAATATCATCATGAGTTTGAACCTTTCCACCTGGAACCACTGCAATGAACATTTCACCGGTTTGCGTGGAATCTTCGGGGTTTCTCTGTTCTTTCTCTGCATGACCTGATCTCACTGCTTACACTTTAAGGAGAGGTCAGGCTATTGGAGCTGCATATTACCACATCCATCAGGCAAATTAATATCTCTATGTAGAGCATTATAGCTCAAAAATTTTCATCAGACAATTACAAACAATTTTTTAGCTATCCATTTTACATATGAAAACCCAAAGTAAGTGACAAGAGTCTCTACTTAAAACATACTCATGGTTTGTGAAGCCATCCAGGTGTCAAAATATCTCAGAATGGGATATTTTCTTGAGTAAGTATTTCTATTTACAGTAATGCTTTAGATAAAGTACATTGTGTGGAGCATTTGAAACTAATATTCTTAAAGCCTTTAAAAATAACATCAGATGCCTGGAAAAATTATAAATTAAATCTTTCATCCTTTGAGTATGTGCATTTCCTTGAGAAGGAATGGTGTAGTATGCAGACTCTATAATTTGCCATTATTTTCCATATTTTTCCTTGATGTACATCTATTTTTCTCTGATATTTAATCTTGTTTTGCATTACCTCCTGTTCTTTCCTATAAATGTTATTTGCAGATAAATTACTGTCTGCATGATGTTAACGTCTGAGAAATTTTCCTCCTTTCACTACTGAAATTAAAAACTTGACTTGGAAAACTAACCCAAAACTTGGAAAGCAGAGCTTAAAGTAAGTTTAGCCCGGATGTTTGCTTAGATGTTTATATCTCTTTTCCCCCCCCCCCTTACAGATTTTTGGCCTAAGTCTTTGGGAAAGGGAACTGATGGGACAAGTTATCATAGAATGCTTTGGGTGGGAAAGGACCTTTAAGATCATCTAGTCCAAATCTCCTGGAGTGACCAGGGACATCTGCAACTAGAGCAGGTTGCTCAGAGCCCCATCCAACCTGACCTGGAATATTTCCAGGGATGGGGTGTGTGTGTATGTACACACACACATATATATACACACACGAAGGTAGTATATAAACCATTTTTTTCAGAATAACGGACTCGACTGTATCAGAGTTTTAAACGATTTGAAGAAATAACAAGGCAGTAAAGCTCATGATCTGTGCAGAGATATTCAACTTCATACATGGATAATGGAGAGGACTCTTCTATAGAACAGCAAGCATTCAAAGCAAAACAGAAGACATGTTTCTGCTTTCATAGCTCCAATTGAAAACAAGAGGAAAAAAGCCATTTGCATTGCTCACATGTGATTCTTCTGTCATCTGTAACCACTCAAGAGGATCCATGTATCACAGTGGGCAGTTAAACAAGACCACCTTGTCAACACAAAGCAGCAACAAGAACAAAGCAGGATGTTCACCTACAAACAGTAGAATTTGAATGAACACCGGGTGTTAGCACTGATACTAGTCGTTCTTGCTAGTAAGAAACCAGCACTCTGCCACTGCCCTGATTACTGTATATAATGTGCCAAGCCTATTTCCGAAAGGAGATCTGTACAATATGTAAAGATAAAGGAAAGAAAGATAGGAAGACTTCCAGCAAAGGATAAAATCAAACGAATAAGCCCTATTTCAGCTGGAAGCTGGGGGCAAGGAGGGGGAACTTTCAGAGCTATTTGTTGCTTTAAATGCCAAGTCGGTCAGACATCATTGCTTACTGATGTCAGAACGCTGAAAGGGAACACTGTAGAAAATTAAAAAAAAATAAAAACTAACATTTAACTGAAGTATTTCACGAGACAAGCCATTCTTGAGAGGAAAACCTTCTGAATTATGTCAAACTCCGCTCTCTCCTGGCAAGAAAATTACTTCACTATTTTAGATAGTAGAATTTAAACTTTTAAACAGCTTCCTCTGAAGCATATTTTACTGACTGCTGTCTTGAGATACAACTAGGACCAAATATTTCCACTAGTTTGTCTGATATGCACATTTCCAGACTTCTGTGCCAGCTACCAACCATTTATCTCTTGTCACCACTGATTTGATGGCAACACTGACCACCATTAAAGCTGCATCTCTCTGCAAAACTCACAGAAGTGGAACTTGTAGAAATGTGTGTCCCAAGACTAAAATAACTCCAAGGAGTCCCTGCCATGAACCTTTTCCCAGTGAGCAGTGACTCAGGTTTTTCCACTATCTTGATGACTTACTTTCCACATCACAACAGCCCCAAAGGTTTTGTTTGGTGGTTTGGTTTTTTTAACCACTTCCTTTTTCCAGTTTCTTATGACAATTAACATTTTCATTTACAAAAAGAAAATTAGAGCCCCAGAGAAATCAAACATACATTCAACTACATACTGCAGATGTCAGGAATGGTAACAACAACAGTGCTAAGTTATCCTTAAAAAACTTAGGAGGAAAAAAAATGTGGTGTGGTTTTTTTTTTTATTCATAAAGGAGAAAAGATTTTATCCCATGATGCTAAAAACTATAGCTGCACAAAAGAGGGAATATTTTATTAGCAGATGCCTCAAAAATGAGACTGAACATTCTAATTAGAGAATGTATAATCAGGCAGCAGTGCTATGCTATGGAGAAGTAAACTGTTTGCAGGGAATCTAACTAGCCTCTTCGTATGAGAGTTCCTATAATTCCATACCACAGCTATTCACTTTTTATCATCATCCATGGTCAAAATATCCAAGGACTTCCTTATAAAGCAGTGAATGCCAAAGCATTTAACTTGCAGGACGTTCTGGTTAGAGATAGTTGAGGGCAGAGTGGGCTGCATGCATGCATTTGACACATTAAACCACTACTTTAAGCCACATCAAATCATGACTTGCTCTTGCAGCCAAACCACAGAAGCAGCATTTACTCCAGAAGGGTCAAGAGAGTGCACCCTCATACCATTGGCCCCATATTGACCCTCATATTCTACCTTTTGCTTCTAGTAGCAAGCCGGAGTTTTTAAGAAGTCAATTAATAAATTGCCACATGGAGAAAGCCGAAGACATCAAAGTCAGCATCTCAAGGCCTTGCTGTAACAGGACGTGTGTTAAGTCAGCATCACCACTGACCCCAGAAAGTTAACCGTGTTCCTCTCTCACTTGCCCTCCATTACAAAGCAAGGCAAAAGAAAAATTAAATAAAAAATAAATGAATAAGATCACTAACCTGGTCTAAGACAGATTTGCTGCCTGGCACTAAATCTTGGGCTTGCGCTGGGTAAAGAGTTATGCAATAATAATAAATATAATAATAATACTCTGCACATGACCTTCCTTCAGCAAACAAAAACTAGATAGGGAAACTCTCGGAACTTTGTGTTGTATTGCATTTTACTGCATTGAGGATGTGGAAAGAGAATACTCTAAACATCCTTCAGATTTTTACTGAAATATATTGTGCTGCAATAACTGCTTATCAGTGTTGTTCATGTCATTAGCGACAACAATCTCTTGCACTACCTGACATAATCAAGACCCTTTTCTCACTGCTGCAGTAAATAATACACATTTTTCAGTTTGATATTTTTCCTGGATAGGAGTTGACATGACTGACTCACACGAAAGCTAAATATGTCAAGAATAAGCACTGAAATGCATATTCAAATCTTCAAGATTTTAACAAAGCCACAGCAAGCTACGGTGTCTGCATAACAGAGAGGGCACAAAGTGCTGATGATAAAAGCTTGAGGAAAGTTAAAGTAACAAAACACAGGCACTTAACTAAGAATGTCCTTCGTTGAGGACACCAAATAAAATAATACACCAAAAAGTGGAGAGAGAGGAAAAATAAAAAAGATTAAAAACTTCTATGCAGGGGCTTGAATTCTTCCAAGATCTATTCTGACGTCTCTATTGATACTTGTCTTACCAGTCTTACTTTGCCTGAATTGAGGAAAACAAAGAGATTTGTTATCAGCAAAGCTGACCTCATTTCCACAAAGGCATCACGAATCTCAGGTCCTCTGCATTTTGAAAGCGAAAATATTAAGCTAAAATATATCTGCAGAAAAGGAATCGTGGATATGGGCAACTAAAACTGTTTGTAATTGGACACTGCTATGCAGTGGTTTACACCGTGCAGCACTGGACAGTCAGGCACCCAATGAACCCAAACTCTTCCAGGCAGCTTGGCTCCAAGTGATTATTGAAGAATGCTGGAGACCTGCAGTCAAACAAACTGGAATATCCTTAGAGGAAGGATAGAGCAGTTAAGTGCCCCACCAGATACATGAAAGGACTCAGAGATACAAGGGCATAGCAAAAAACCCCCACGCTCAAGAAAAAAGCGATTCCATTTTCAGCTACAAATACATTAAAGGAAAACCCAAACCAAGGGAATTTCAGTGATTATGTGCACATGGTCTACAGAGTACTCCAGAAATGTGATCAATACACCTTGTGTTGCACTAAAAGAAACCAACAGACAAGCGTATGGTCTTAAAGAGTACATGAATTATGGTTGCCAGAGCCTCTACTAAGGAGCAGAGTCTGAGGAATCGAATTCCTTCTGTAGGGTGGTCAGACAAGCAAATGCCTCAACAGCATTATCAATTTAAAAAGCAGTTCCATGGACTAGAGAGGATTTTGTTTAATGCCAGAGGAATGTGGAGTCCTTAGATGTTGGAGAGGAACAAGTTATAAGGGATACAGAGGTTATTCATGGACTTAGGAAAAGGGCCAAATATATTTTATACAAGTCCTTAGATGAACAGAAATACTGAGGAAACTGTTAAGGCTGTCATGTATGACAAAACCACAGATCAAGTCAAGGAAAAGGGTCCATTTCAGTATCAGAAGAAAAATCAGCCCCAGAGAGGGGGGAAATGCCCAAGACCTTTTTTCAGACTGTGCAAGCAAATCTACTCACTATTGTTAATAACAGTATGATTTAAGAAGACTTATGACTTATTCTCACTAGACATCACACACCTCATGGCCCTCAGTTTGTCCAGCGTTCATGCAAGCAGTTCTGAGTCACATATGGAATTATTTACATGAATTTAGTATTACTTATTATTAAATTATAATTCATTTATAATAATTTAGGCTACCTAGTGAAGCACAGATGGTTTACCCGCCGACAATCTCATCCAACAGAAAACAGAGGACAATGTCCTCAGTAACTGAAGTCACAGTACCTCAGACCTCATAGTTGTATGAAGATACAGGAAAAGCATAAAAATGCTTTTGGGTCTCAGGGTCTGCTCACTGGTTCCTGACAATGTATTTTCACCATCAGAAGCAAGTAGCTGTTTCATAGGAGAATGTACCAGTCAAACGGATACTTTGGGGGGATAAAGGCAACACCTTTCAGAACTCCTTAAGCAATGGGCGGTAGGAAGCAGGGACCTGGCCACTGGGCTCTGGGACCACATCAACTCTCCAAGGCAAAATACAACCAGAACACAAAGGTTTTTAACAGCTAAGCTGCAGAAAACTATGCAGAATACACAGAAAACCTCAGAAAACTGCTAAGTAGCAGATTGTTCACAGACTTGTAAAATGCCTTATCATGATTGCTGCTTTAGCACTAATTGTTTCATAATTTTGCATTATTATTTTTATTACTAATCCTTCTGACAGAGGGCAGAAAGAGGAACAGTCTCACCAAACCATTTGGAAATAGCTGTTCAGTGCACAGGCTGTAGCTGCACAAAACCAAAGAGCTGGAAGCTGACCTCTGCCAGAGGGTTTGGCTCAGAATGGCTACACAAAAGATGAGTTTTAGGTTGTTCACCTGTGAAACTAGGCTGCTTCTTTTTCTTTCATTTCCTACATTGTATATATCTGTGCTGGAAAGGACCTGAACTTTCAGAAGACTTGCAACACCAATGGTTTAACACGGGGGTCAGAATATCATGGGAAGAGGCACTCGCACAACTCGACTGCTGTTCCTGCTGGATCCAAACTTTATAGTCTGAACTTTCAGGAATAAGAAGCAAGACAACACAAGAGAAATTAAAAACACCCACCAGAAGGAAGAACAGGAGATGCAGTAACAAGCACGCAGTTAAAAACCAGTCACTTTGAACTAACAGCTTTATGTCTTGTCTAAATTTAAAGAGCCACCCACAAGAAGGCCAAGTGAGAAAGAGGACTTCCAAAAACAGAAAAAAAAAACGCCAAAACCCTAGTACCATTAAATCCCACCTAGCCTCTCTAAATATGGGAACATTAACAGCAATCACAGCAATCACAACAGAATCCTCTCCTGGGACTGCTGCTGTGTCCTGGACAGGAGCGCTTTGCATCAGTGTAGTTATGCTTAAGTAGCTGGAGCATATCCAAAGGCCACAGTAAACTTCAAACTGATTTTGCAGACAAATAAATGAAGGTCAAGGCTGAATTCTCAGCCGCTGTCTCTAGCCACACATGGATCACAGTCCCTTGAGACAAGAGATGAAGCAGGCACAGTGGTTGTGACACAGCCTCATATACTGGCATGAATAGGCACTATTTCTAAAATTAATATGCAGGAAGGAATCCTGTTACCAGAAGAACTATGAGGAAACTGTTTCAAACGTGACTTCAGAAGGTAATTCTGTGTCACATGGACTCCAAAATCTCTTGGAAAATGTTACTTCACATCTGTTTCTGCAGATGTGTCTGACAGCAGCTCTTCCCAGAGCCAGCACTATTTCTGCTTTCAGGGACAGAAAAAACATTTACAATGCCAGATTTCTGGAGACTACTTCCCTGCACAAAGGGGCATGAGGCTTGCTCAGGCGCTCTCCACATATGCCCAGGCTGTGTTGAACTCACTATAATTCCCTCCCGTCTGAGCAAGCCAGAAGGCCATTCACGGAAGCCATCCATGTCACAAAAACAACAACTTGCAGGAGAAAGGAGATGGTGTGTACCCACATCTCAGCCCACTGTGAATACAGGCATGGGTGAAATCAGACACTTGAACCCAAGGGCTGTGAAGATGATGGGGGGACTGGAGCTTCTCTCCTTTGAGGAAAGACTGAGAACCCTGGGGCTGTTTAGCCTGGAGAAGAGAAGACTGAGAGATCTGATCAGTGCTTACCAATATCCAAAGGGCAGGTGTCAAGAGGATGGGGCCAGGCTCTTTTCAGTGGTGCCCAGTGACAGGACAAGGGGCAACGGGCACAAACTGGAACACAAGAAGTTCCATCTGAACACCAGGAAAAACTTGTCTTCTCCCATTCCAGGACATTTCCATTTCTACAATTGCACTATTTTCATCATTTTTGTTGTTGTAAACCCAGCACTGCAGTTTCTAAATTGTTGTAGCTACTTGGAAGTGAAATAACCAAGACCGTGAAAGAAAAGGGAAGAACAAAGTAATTGTTTAGCATGAGACTCATGTAAAAGATTGCCAACTAATTAACAGCAGGAAGGATAGAGAGAAACAATTTCCTAGACACTCAATTTGCATCTGTAATAACCCACTATATATGCTGCAACCCCACAGATACCATGAAGACACTTTAAATTGCAAATAGTTGACTATTTACTTTCTTGTCCTTCTGTTCTACAAATGTATTTGTAAAAGAGATTTTTTAATTACATAACATTGCTTTCAAACAACTTTTAGTTATTCATTCATGAGTATATTATACCACAAAACAGTAGCTGCAGAAAAAGCTTTCAGTTCATAGAATAATTTAGGTTGGAAAAGACCTTTAAGATCATCAAGTCCAACCATTAGCCCAGCACTACCAGACCACCACTAAACCATGTCCCTCAGCACCACATCTACACAGCTTTTAAATCCCTCCAGGGACAGGGACTGAACCACTGCCCTGGACAGCCTGGACCAGGCCTTGACAACCCTTTCAGGGAAGAAATTTTTCCCAATATCCAACCTAAACCTCCCCTGGCACAACTTAAGGCTGTTTCTTTTTATCCTGCCATTTGTTCCTTAGGATAAGAGACAACCCCCACCTGGCTCCAACCTCCTTTCACATAGCTGTCGAGAGCAAGGAGGTCTCTCTCTCATTCATCCTTCAAAAACACAGCCTGTATTATTTCCATTTTGTGCACAGTGGTCAGGTAATATTACTGGCCAAAGCAAGCAGTACAGAGAACAGCAGGAGAGTTGAGGCAGTCTGTGGTTTACAGGCCACATAGGAATAAAGAGGAAAGCTAGGAGATTCCCTTCTGCTTAAGGGCTCACAGACTGAAGGAACGCATCACTCAGACACAACTAATGTATCTCGAGACTTCATAGCTGGAGCAACGTGCCACTAAGCTTGCAATTCATCGTATCAAATGTGAAATGAGAAAGCAAATTTGAGAATTTTCAAAATTCTGATGCATTTCACAGGTTGTCCTGGTTTGAGTGAGAACAGAACTAATTCTGTTCAGTGAATTTACTTTTCAGCTCAGTTCTTCTAACTAACTGCACTTTCTGAAGTTAGCAGCCTGTTTTCACAGGCAGTGTCTGCTTCTGGCAGTGATAACAGCCCATGTTTAGAGTTACTATCAAGGACTGGTGTGCAGACCAAGGCCACTGCTGGATCTTGTGTGCCACATTGAGGGGTGCAGAAAGTGAAAGGCCACACCTGCAGGGAGGAGCAGACAGGACAGGTGATCTTAAACTGACTGAGGGATTCCATCCCATATATGTCATATTTGGTATAAAGCTGAGGGATCAGGAGGGTCAAGCCCCTGCACAGCTCGGCTCTTCCAGCTTCTTCCTCACTTCTCCAATGGCCAGCATCCAAGGGGCACTCTGTCTGTTCTGACTTCGATCCCGATCTGTGTGTTCCTGAATCTGGTACCAGAATCCAGCTCCTGAACACAGCTCCCCTCTGCTGTGGGGCCCAGTCTGGGACTCTCCCGGTGCCTGCTCCGCAGCATCAGTGGTGACAGTGATGTAACTGCCATCGGGGGTGTGGGTTTGGGTTCAATACTGGTTTTGTATATATTCCATTATTATTATTTTAATTTTCATTAAAGCTCTTCTAGTTTCCTTTTCTAATCAGTAAGGGTCTCTCCCTTATTCCCTCTCTCTTCTCCTTTGGGGAAGGAGGGGTGTTAACAGAGAGAGCCTGTTGTAGGTCTAAAGGGCTGCCCTGATCCTAAATCATGACAGAGAGTTTGTCTAAATTTTATAGGAACTACTAGGTGATTCCTTCAATGACTATGCACACTACTTCTGACACTGTCCTCACAGATCTCTTGGGATCAGTGGTAGTGTTAAATAAAATCTCCAGCAGGTGTAAAACACCAGTGAGTATCACAGGCTTGTCTTGAACAATTCCAAAGGCATTTCAAACCACCATTATTGTCAGGAAGTGAATACAGTATCAAACACTAAAGACCACTAAAACTATTAAGGGCACTTCCCCAGAGAAAGAAAGAAATGCATCTTTAAACCTTCTTCATTATATATTAAAATCAGTGGTTTTTCAGCTGGAGAAAAGATTAAAGCAAGAAACACCTGACTTATTATTTAGTGATTTCCACAGAGTGCACCAGCCATGCTAATAACCAGAAGACAAGAGCCTTGAACACTGCCATTGCTGATCTTAAAAATTAATGAGACAGTCTATAGCTATGAGAGAAATATGGAGAAGTTGTTTCCCCGGTCACTGCCTGTATACTCCAATTCCCAGTATGAGCCGTACAGCCACTGAAGTAATTTTGTTATTTAAATGTTGACTAACAGAATTGCACAGTTTTGCTTTTACTCATATCTACAGCTTTCTTAATGGTATAGAAGGAGTTGGTGTATCTGTGTGCAGGGGAAAAACTGGGCAATTTAACTTTTAAGAGAGTAATGGTCTATTTAATGACTAAATTAATAATAATAATAAAAGCCAGTTAATATCTGATTAAGTGCTTTCAGGTAATTCTTGTAACAAATATCCCCTAGCCGTAAGCCTCAGTTTGTCTGTAAAGTTCCCACTGAAGCGAATGAAGTCCAGGAACAGTGCCTAGGACTCACTCAAGAGATGAGTTTTACATCATATGGAGTATCTGTACCTCATTTGTGCTCCCACATTCCACCCAACCTAGAGAAAAACAGACAAGCGAACCAGTTAATTTCAAACCGCAGCTCAAGTGAGGAGATGAGTCTCTGTTAAATGAATAGGGCATTTACATCACTATCTGTTTATGGCAACACCTATGGTCTGACTCTCTCCCTAGACCTCCAAGGTCTAGGTTGACTATGAGACACAGAATGTCAAGGTACTTCTGAATTTAATTTCTCAAATTACACAGCAGAAAACTTGAAAAAGGATGACTGAGTTTAAGGCCACACAGGTTAGAGTCACCTATCCCCTTAACAGGCAAATACTAATTTTCACCTTTTTCTGTATGATGCGAGTTACAAAATAAAGAGTGCAGTTTTTATACACACAAGCAACAGGATTTAGCAAAGGCTGTTCCTATCTTTCAGAGATGATATTTCCCAAACATATGTTTTCACCTCTCTTCCTTCTGTGATCTGGATATATCTTTCAAGGAATATGTCTTTGAGTCAAATTCTAAAAACACTCGAACTGGAACACCGCCACAGTTATTTTTAGGGATGGTCTGCCTAACTCAAAGTCAGCACTTAAGCTGTATAATCACAATGACAACATGGCTGTCGTAAAAAGGATGTAGTTTAAGGATGGAAGAATAGAAAACATACTTTTCTTCTGTTTGTTTTTTTGTTTGTTGTTTTTTGTTTGGTTTTGTTTTGGATTTGTGTTTTTTTAATTTTGTTTGGGTTTTGTTTGTTTTGGGTTGTTTGTTTATGTTTGGTTTTGTTTTTCTTATTCTGTGAAAAAACAATGAGTATGTTATGAGTATGTCCCACCACTTCCCTGGGCGGCCTGGTCCAGGGCTTGAAAACCCCTGCAGGGAAGAAGTTTTTCCTCACATCCAACCTAAACCTCCCCAGGCACAATTTGAGGCCATTTCCTCTTGTCCTGTTGCTTATTTCCTGGGGAAAGAGACCAACCCCACCTAGCTCCAGCCTCTTTTCACGGAGTTGTCAAGAGTAAGAAGGTCTCCCCCAAGCTTCCTTTTCTCCAAGCTAAACAACCCCAGGTCCCTATCAGGTGTTCCTCACAAGACTTGTGCTCTAGACCATTCACCAGCTTTGTTGCCCTTCTATGGCAATGCAATCCCCTGTTAACTCCTTAATCCATAAGGTCTCAAAATTTTGCTTCAATCATCAGCACAGCATCTTCCCACAGGACCAGAGATATCTGAGCACATCTGTCACAACTTTAATTACCTTCCTTTAGAAAAGTCAGAGCTTCAATACCTTCAGATTGAGCTTGAAACTAAGAGGGTATCCTCAGGATTTACTTTGAAGATTTAGGTAGGATTTGTGGAAGCACAAAACAAAGCACTAGATGATGGTTTTAAGAGCTTAAGCCTTTCTGCATCTCAGGAGGAACAAGGACTGGGCTTTCAGAGAATTTAATGCAGATGTGCGGGTAACCTTTAAAAAATTTGATATAAGGCTAGTAATTTTGCAGCATCCTTCCCACTTTTGGCAGAAGCAGTCCTCAAAAAAGAGAGCCAACAGGACATTTCCATCTCCTAAGAAAAGGCGCTAGATGAAAAAATGTAACAAAATCAAGTACCTTCTCTCTTCTGTTCATTTTGACTGAGTGGAGATGTACAGCTTCAAGTGATCTGGATCTTACAGAGGGAGACTTTGGCAGAACACCACAACTTTTTTTATTGCCCTTTTTGAGAAAAGGGTCAAAGAACATGTCAGTCTCAATTTCTGAAGACAGATGAGGAGATTTGCATTCATCCAAAATATTCTTTTCCCCACTGCCACAGATTGCAGAATACATTCATCAAGGCTAATTTTCATTTTGCAGCATTTTTTTGCCTATTTATGTTTGCTAGAACAATAGCAATAACATGACAATTAGCATCTGAAAGAACTGTATTGCACATTTATTTTCTGCATAACAGAGCCTAGGTCACTTATTAGTCATTACTGTAATGGAAGTTTCAGGCATTTCTTACCTTCTCAATTTTTTTTTCCTTTTTTTTTTTTTTAACTCTAAGGAGCTGTGTATCTGCTTTAAGCACCTCTAAAAACAAACCTTTGCAAACATTACTGGAAGCTTCATGGACAGTCTGAAGTTAGATCTGAATTCCTAATTAATTTTTTGTACTGCGGTCTCTCTTATATCCCTATCTTGCCTTTGTGACGGGTCACAACTGTATCTTCTGAAACAAGCAGAATCCAAATATGCCCTTTGATATTTTCTGTTAAGCGTCAGCTTTTTAAAATAGTTTTGTCAATATTTTGGTTCTCGGAAGAGACTAAGAGGCTTATCTTGCCTCTCTCACAAACCCAGACAATGAATATCCTAACATCTGTTAAGAGTCTGTCTACCAGGCTTACCTTCTATAATCAACCAGCATAACCCACTCAGCAACCAAGAATTTTTTTTTCTATTTTTTTTTTTTCAAACCTCATGCTTCTTGATCTTAATACATTTTGAAATTAATCTGCAGGAGATAAAGCTATCTTCACCTGGCATCATTATCTGAGTCTCAAACCTTTCCCCTGAAGAACTGCATTTTCAGTTCCACTGTCCCACTCCTGGAGTATGGCTCAGTATAAGCTTTCCAGCTGTGAATCACAGCCAAGGATTATTGTCAACACCACTGTACCTTTACAGTTAACAAAGCAGAGCCAACCGGTCCTCCAAGGTCTTACAGAAGGTTGCAGAAGTTCTCCTGCAGAGGTCAGGTCAACCTTTCATGTTTGTAAAGAAGTAATTTGTTTTCTATGCTGTTTATTCTTTCCACTGAGGATCCAGGGTATGACAGTTTTCAGAAACAGAAAATAATTGCCTTGCCTTCTTGCTGAAGGTTTCAGCAGGCTCTGGCTATGTGGACTGTGATGGCTCCCTTCCCAGAGCCACGCTTTTTACCATTTGGCAACCAGAAGAGAGCTGCAAGACTGGAGGGTTACAAGAACCATTCACACATCACTGAGCAACAGCCCTCTATAAAGGAAAGGACTTGGGGAATGGATGGGGATCTGGTTTTTATCTCTCTGTAAAATAGAGAAACTGGTTCTCAAAGAAAAGCAAATGGAGAAAAGTGGAGAGATAATTAAAGGGAGGCAAATAGGAAGGAGAAAAATGAACTACACATCAAAAATCTTATTAGTACATTGTGAAATAGGACAGAGTTTGTGCAGAACTTTAATCAAGATGAATGTTTTTTTTCTTCACAACAAACCTGATACTCAGTGCTTGTTTAAGTGAAGTCACTGGGGGTTTTGGTGTTTTGGGTTTTTTTTAAACTGAAAATTGTATTGTTTCCATATGAAAATATTTGACACCTATTCCGGAAAACCAGAAACTGAGTAGTGGGGTATTCCAGACTCCTCAGGATACTGCATTTCAGAACATTTTTGTGAAAAATCATTTAAGGTTCCATTTAGTTTTGAATCCAAAAATGGGTTCAAATCTAGAATCTGGCCAAAAGATATCCAGGCTTCTTTTTAGTCTGTGTGCCAAGCTCCTGGCTAGCAGACACCTGGTCCTGGTCCGATAGTGGATCAGGGTGGGACAAGGGCCAGATCCACCAGTTCAGATGTATTGTGGAATCTCAGAGATAACTGACTCGGTTATTTATCAGATAAATAGTATAAGGGGCTCGTGGTGACAACTAGATACACGTGCATAACTGCATACATTAATATCTATCTTTATAAGTCTTCTGGTGCAAGACAGATATCCTATGCTACAGATACCGGGTATTTTAGGTCTGGGTCATGATTCTGTATTTTGGGCCCTTCCTTAATAATAATAAAAATTAAGAGGAAATTAATAAATATTAAATGTTTTGTGCAGAATCATAGCTGAAGATTATACATACATGGGATCTTGTCCCAGCTAGGGAAAAAGATGATGTTTTAAGGTTCTATTTTTATGATTCAGGAAAGAATATATTTTTCCCATTAAAAATGGCAAACTAATAGACTTTGTTGCTATGGGATGTTCTCTCACAATTTTTCTTCACTATCTTCATTCAGACCGTAGCTTATGCATCTAGCAGTGATTTGGCAAAGTGCTTTAGAGCTCATATTATTGAGAATCAATTTTCCTTCAGCACCCAAGTAACTACAGTAACAGAAAATTCTCACTTCAATGTCTGCTTAGATACAACAGTTACCCTCAAAATTAGTAATCATGACAAATTTCAAACTGGGACTCTGAAAAATATTTCACTGCTAAATAGCAGCTTTTTTTTTTTTGTCCTTTCTTAGTCCCCTTTCCATTCCCTTTCAACAAGCATTAGTACAAGATGGCTCTACTGATTTCTGTAGCACAGGAAGTAGTCATCACACCTACATGTGAATATTTGGGAAAGAAACAGTGTATTTTCTACACCAAGGTGCCTTTGCAGAAACACTACAAGGACTCCCCAAATCTTTTTGCAGTGACCAGAACAGATAAAACTAACTACATCTTTTGGATGTAGGACAAAAAAAGAATAGGTGACACTTCTGTGTCAAGATAAAGTTTAAACTGAAACTAGGTACTGATCCAGTTCATTTTGCTTTAGTCTTTCATATGATCAATATTTTTTTTGTGTTGAAGGAATGTTTTTGGCAAGGTCTGCATGGCCTAGAAAAATCAAAACATGAACAAGTTTCTACGGTTTGCTAACGTCTTTTTACCATGGTCTTGTAAGGAATGAAGGTTTGTCTTTACAAAACAAGTTGTGGGCCTGCTGTAGATAAGACTAGCACGAGGAGATAAGAAGAACAATAGGAAGGATTCTACTGATTGAAGAATGAAATGAGATTTGTCTTTACAAATAAACTGTAGGTCTGCTGGTAAATGAAAATTAAATACAAT
>WUAM01000335.1:71695-107564 GCA_024336885.1 Actenoides hombroni | reverse complement strand
CAAAAATTTGAGAGACCCCAGGGGAATGCCCCATGGCCTCTCCCTTTATTCGAATAAAGTAAAAGGACTCCTCTGTCCCCTTTTTGGACATAAACCTCTGGTGTTTGTGGATTGATTTTCCTGACAGTCTCACCCCAAGGGATTACATGCTCCAGAATCTTCTTTCCAACTGCTAATTTCAAGAGATACACTCATTTGAACACTCAATAGGAGCGTATCATAAGTTCTTTGGCCTACTGCTCAAAAAAACTATACGATGAAGACTTTCAGATATTTCTGCAGTTGACACTGAGATTTAATTTAAATGACTGATAATTAGACTCTAAAAAAAATTCAAAGTGAAATTCATCTTGAATCAGATGAAGAATTCTGTAAAATATGATATTCAGACAGCCTTAACAAGTTCCAAAGGAACAAAGCTTTGGGGGGTGGGAACCACCAAACCACACCAACTGCTTTTCATCCTTGTTTGGATGCAGTCAACTTCTAACTGCAGAGCCCTGAAAATTCAGGGGACAGGTTTTAAGGAGACATCCAGGGATTTAGCAATGCCACTTTGCCAAGGCTAAATCTCCCAGAACTTCCTGCCTAGTGAGGGCATCAGCTAATGTATGCCATAATTTTATACAGACAGCCCCAGAGTCTCCTGCTGCTGAATTATTTATTAGTAAGACTAGTTGTTTGTCAAGGCAGATAATGGGAAAAATGTTCCCTGGGAAAAGAAGGATAATAGCCATGCTTTTAGTCTAAAAAAGAATATCACTTTATATATTCAATGATATTTTTACTCCCTGAAGTTGAAAAGCATTTAATAGCTGATATTAATAGGTTAAAGATCATTTTAAAGATGGAAAGATCTCAAAAAATGTATTTAAACTGAGGAATGTTTTGATTTGGTAAAGAATTGTGAAATTATGTGCTTTTGCAAACCTATTTAAGTGCACCTTTTTACTGAAGAACTAATGACTTTTGTTGATAAAAACCTAATTTTCAGCTTTTGTTTATTGATAGCAATACAAAGGAAAAATAAAGGACATGGGGCATTTCAGTTGCCTCAAAATATAAGGAAAAGAAATACTAGTGAGAAGTCCTGATGCTCATGACCAGGCACCTCTGAAGCAATGTAACCTTCTCCAACAGTTCCCTCAACAAGGTCTCAACACTTGCCCTAGATAAACTCCCAGAGGGACAGTGAAACCCAATGTTGCTTTAGATACCCACATTTCACTGTACCATAGAGGGCCATCCTGGTATTACCAAGGGAAGGATGCCAAAGTGCAAACCCTGCCTAGGCAGAAATTCTTCTGCGTATCAATCAACGCCTGTGGTAGCTTCCAGCTTATGAATGTAATTTATCATTTTGTCTCTAGTGGCCTGATCTGGTTTTGGATTAATCCAGTGGAAAAACTCCTGCCAATTTCATTGGCAGCTAAATCAGGTCATAGATGGAAAGATACAGAATTTCTAACAAATTTCAAAAGCACAGGGAAACAAGCAGTCAAAGAAAATATTATTTCTGACCATCAGTAAAAAGAATACAAAAGAGCCTTAATTACCTGTTCAGTCAACACATGTTAAGTCAAAACTAAGCTTCAAGCTTAAGTAGTATATATATTATGACTTAAGTAGCATATCAGGGATAATTATTAGCTACATAAACTTTAAATGATGATGAATACACTTAGAGGCCAGAGCTGGATCTGCGATGAACCACAGAGTTACCAAGTGTAGTTTTGCTTTGCTTCTGTCTGTCCATATCACCAAAACACAGTTACAACAACATTGAAAGCAGAAAGCATCAATAAACTTTCCGCTGGGCTCAGACAGAACACACAAAGAGAGCTCTACTAATGAAGATTTAGAAGAAAATGTCCCCAGGGAAAAAAAGGCAGGGGGATGGGGATGGGACACTGAATGTCATCATCCTACACCTACTCAATGCCTATCCCTCAGGCACTAGCACGTTTATCAGTTCCCTGACGCAGGACACTTACAGAAGCCAACAAGAAATAACAGGAAATATTAAATGGTGATTCCTGCTATGGCAGACAGGAGACCTTGGTTGATTCTGAGATGACCTTATAGTGGCCTTCCAGTACTTAAAGGAGACCTACAGGAAAGATGGGGAGCTACTCGTTATCAGAGTGTAGTGATAGGATGCGGGGTAACCGTTTCAAACTGAAAAAGGACAGATTTAGATTAAACACCAGGCAGAAATTCTTTACTGTGAGGGTTGTCCAGAGAGGTTGTGAACGCCCCATCTCTGGAAGTGTTCAACCAGGCTGGATGGGGCTTGAAGCAACCTGGTCTAGTGAGAGGTATCCCTGCCCCTGGCAGGGGGGTTGGAACTAGCTGATCTTTAAGGTCCCTTCCAATCCAAACCATCCTATGATAAGAATCTCTGGCTCTCCAATGGGGCAGGAAAAGGAACCCTTGACATCCCCCTTTCCACTTTCCCTGCTCCTCCTCCACACTATTGAGAGGCTGCAACTACCTCTGATGTATCCTTTACACATTGGCTAATAAGTACCATTTTCAACTGGAAAAGAGTCTTACTACATGCTGATCTGTAGACTGAGCAGCAGCCTTTGAAAATACACTTGTACAATATCTAGAGTGTAATAACTGAAGAAGAAATGTAGCTGTTTAAAAATGCTATAACAGAACAACCAATTTACTTATTAATCTATTCTTGGAAATAGAGAAGTACCATCACGGCTTATGCTTTCCAGATGACTGCTCTAATCAGACCCTGTAAGTCAGGAAGAGCTCAGTTTTTCCCTGTGATCTTTATATTCTTCATTAAGCTGACAATCAGCATGAATTAATCAAGCCTTAATCTGTTCATTCTAGGAGAAAAGATATTTCATATAGAAGATTTTCCATTTTCTCTAGAGTTGCTAATTCATCCACATTAGGCCTCAAGAGCTGGAGGAGCTGCACAAAAAGCTCTCTGCTTCCACTCACGCAAATCCTCCCCAGACCTGACAGCCGTTTGCTATGCCACACACAAGTCAAGTTCAGCAAGGTCCTTGGCATAAGCTTCACTTCCAGAACATGAACTATCTCATTAAAACCAGTGCTTCACCATAACCTCGGAGACTGAGACAATCCCCACTTGTCTTTCTCCTCATCACCCAGAAATCATAACATACTGATTTAGGAAAGGAAGTCCCTGACCACAGCCATGAGGGAGAATACTCAGGGAGGAGGAAAAGAAATAGGGTGGGTGGAAAGATCCTCTCTCCCTCATGGGATCTCCAAACCTCCAGCAAGCAGGAATTTAGGGGTTTCCTAAAAGAGCGGCTGCAACCAGAACATCATGTTTAATAGCATCTGATAAAGATGTGAACAGCTCTGCAAGGTCCCTCTTCTACTAATAACAGTAAGTTCTAAGAAACACTATTTTCTTTAATTCAACATTCCACTTCTAGCAATAACTACATATTTTGATTATTTGGGGGGGGGGGGGGCCTGAGTTTGCTCTCTTCTGACTGCACTAGCAAAAACTGCAACCATTTGGATCTGATAGCATCTGCATGTTACCCCTAATATATGAAGCTGACATTCTACAATCATAAAAGTTATTTCGACCAGATGACCCTTCAACTCTTATTTGCCCCAGCCAATGATGCCTGTGGTATTGCAACTCACAAGACTTTCAAACAGAGAAACCTGCAAGACTCTGTGTAGCTACTAGAGCATGCTCAACAAAGCTACAAAATTATGGTCTTTTTTTTTTTTTTTAAGCTTTTAGGGAATTACAGCCTAGAAAAAAACCACATAGACCATTTGCAGAGGCTGCTGCAAATACCAATGCATACGTCAAATTCCTCCCTTCCTACAGCTTGCCACTGTTTGTGTTCAGAGGACAGCATCAGCGCTCTCTTGCCTCTAAAATAAACGCAAGGAATTTAGGAAGTAAAGAGCGGATTAAGAGATAAGTTGTTTCCAATTGCATTTTCTGTTTTGCCAATAGAGCCAGATTTTCTTCTTGGGGGAAAAATGAAAAAAATCTAAGGCGTAATTGAGGAGCAGGTGGATTGCGTGAGTTTGCCTCAGACATATAGCCTACCCTGCATATGCTGGGTGAATATTCTATAGCGCTCAGCTTGCACAGGCTGCTTTCATTAACCCAGTGTTCCACTTTTATTATCTGCCTAAAAATAACAGTGTGAAATAATTGTCAGATGTCTCAAAGAAAAAACACAGAACAATTCTCCTAATTGAACCAGCTATTTTTCTTGCACTTACCTTTCAGAGGTGCTGGCTGCCTCTGAGCCCAGCCCGTATTAACATTTTTATGAATCAATTTTACATGGAAAGCACCCAAGCATTAGAAGTGGCTCTTCTTTAGGTTTCCAGGGAATTTACATTTCAGTCACTAGCTACCCTGCATGCAAAACACCTTTGAATCACTAAATGTGTGATTACATCTTTCCACAGGCCTTCCTCTAATGGGAAATCAGTGTTCCATTTACAGCAGAGGGGCTGAAATGGTTTAAAATTTAAAGAGCTTTCATGATTCACCTCACAATAACACAAACAAAACACAAGTTCTAACTTTCCAGCACCTTCCTGATCTACACTGCTAACATACCCAAAAATTACCTGTCGGGCAAATTACAAGGAAAGGTACCTTCCCAAGATCTTCTGAAGATACAAGGGAAAAATAAAAGTAATTTTTTCAGCAAGAACCAGAATGTAACAGACTTGTGGGCAAGCAAACAAGCATGTGCAAGGGTGGGTGGTGTGCAGGGAAGGAGGAGGTATGGAGCAAGTTTTGAAACCCTGTCACTTGTCCTTTGCCTTGAACGGCCTGCATAAGGACCTTTTGTAATTCCACTTTCAGCACATGTGTGAAGGAAGAAGAAAAGAAAGAGGCTTTTATCTGTGCATCACTCTTAAATATTATGGTATTTAAGAGTCTTCATATGAAGGAATAAGTACCATCTGTACCCCATTTCTTAGAACTTGAAGTAAAACCCCTGCAGAAAGATCTTTTTTCAGAACAAAACCACTTAAATTTTCAAGGGCAGCGAATAAGAAGATACCTGTAAGCAAGCAGATAACACAGCCACAGAGATAGCCTTGGGCTGGCAGCTTCCACAGTAGAAGAGGCCTGACACACTGCTGGTGAGAGTGAGATCAGAAAGGCTGAGGCATACCCTTCCTCCCATTTTACTCATTCCATCAATGCCAGCACCAGCTGTGCTCTATCACTTGTTTTGTCAGACCTTAATTTGTTTTTCCTGTGTCCTCATTTACACACCCACACAGAGCCCAACTCAACTTTTGCTTTTTGCTGGGGGCTAAAGTGAGATAGTTATGCGGAAATCTAAGCCATTCTCCATCATATCTGTAAAGTCCTGTCAGCCAGCTGAAGTTCCCAGTGACCAGAAAAAGGGAAACATTGCACCTATTTTTAAAAAAAGATACAAAGGAGGACCCTGGGAGCTACTGACCTGTCAGCCTCACCTCTGTGCCTAGCATGATCATGGAACAGATTCTCTTAGAAGCTGTGCTAATGACATGGAGGTTATTCCAGACAGCCAGCATGGCTTCGCCAAGGGTAGGTCCTGCCTGACCAACTTAGTGGCCTTCTATGACAGGGTGACTACCTCAATGGACACTTTGTATGCAGGTGAATGGACTCCTTACTTTCCATATACATTTGGATTTTACTACCTTTTTTCAGAGTTGTACTATCAGCTGTTTACTTCACACTTGGAGACCATTTTCCCCTCAGCTAACTGGACTCATTCAGAGCTCCTACCACCTTTAGCTATCAGACTGATATTCCCTGATTATTATCACTAGAAAGCTGTCAGTGAACCTGCTTTTTAAACAGACGAGATACCACCACTTATTTTCCTGTTTTCTTTCCCTGTTACTGTTTATGCAGGAGTGGAATAGGCTAGTGGGGAATGATTAAATACAGATGGTTTTCAACAAGGGGATGATAATGGGAGAGTGTCTCCAGGATGGGAGAAATACAGATTTGATATCTTAGCTGTTACAGCTGAAGTCTAGGTCCAAAACACAAAAGTCACATTTGCTTGTGCAAGAAATGAAAGGATGTTTTCTGGTAAGGAACTGCTACCTTGAACAGCCTAAGGGATTTCTGAGAGATTTTATTTCTGATGATTTGTTAGATCTGTTTCTCATGTAGCAATAGACAGAAGTTGAGTAAAATCTGTCAGGCTTATTCTCCACTATCTTACATCAACTCTATGCTAACACAGCACAGCAATTTCCCACCCAGCACAGAAACTGAGAATTAGATACTCTCCATTAAACTCAGCTGAAGCTTCTGATTTTTACTGTTACACAGGCTTGTAACTCCCGTGATCCCATTTCAGTGAACAGCTTTTTTCCCCAAAACCAATTTAATCTATATTCTCATACCCAGAAATGTACACAACAGTTTTTACCTAGTGCAGATTCTCCCACATTTTTATAAGGCTAGTTCCCACTGTAGTTACAAGAACCTATTATTCTTCTATTTCCTTCCACCACTCAGTGCGCTTTTGTTTTTCCAGCTTTGTGTGTAGCTTAAAGGCTGTAACACTGCTAGAAACCCAAGGAAAATGCTCAAACATAAGATTCCCCAAATCGACTTTAATGGAACTGGACTTTAAAGCAGCACAGCGAATATATGCCTAAGACCCACCTATACTTCTGTGTAGACTCAGCGCCACAGCAACAGAATGGTTTTTCAGCTGTCTTTCACCATGGGAAATGCAATTTTGTTACAAATGTCACATTTTAAATCTCAAAAGCAAGCAAATCCATGGGAGAAATCAAGATGTGAAAAAAGTGGTTATTTAACATAGTTCACAAAAGTCACTTCAGAAAAACAGCAGAGAGAAAATACTCAGAAATGCAACAATTAATGCCATTCTGTAAAAACATCTTTACTGTGTTCCTGGAAAGGCTAGATTACTTTTGATGAAAATTACCTGTCTCTCACATAGCATTTTATTCTTGCAAATATCTGTTCTAGCTTAATGAAAAGGAGAAAGAAACATCAGAATGATAATTGGATGGCACCAATTCCCTTCTCCCCCCATAATTACTGAAACAAAGTTCTTATGTCATGGAGAGGTTTCACAGAGGGTAGTACAACGCATTAAAGTAATGATCAATATAAGAAAAAGACTTGACTAGGGACAAAGAATAGCAATTTTGACTTATATTGAAGAATGAAATGTTTTGGAATAGCCTAATTATTACTTTTTGGTGTTCTTTTGCTGCTACAGGTCACTAGGCTATGACAAACACGAAGAACAGCTGTGACATTTGCTAAATCATGAGATTGTTTGGAACCAGCAAGCCCAGGAGAGATGTAAAATTATGCAAATAATGAAAACTTTACACAAAGTAATTTCAGTTGACTCTGTTTTCAGGAAATTCAAATAAAGAAATTTGTTTCCAGGAAATGGAAATAAAGAAAACAGCCCAGCTTTGTTTTATGCCACGTGCATCTCTCCTCCCAGACTTCGGAGAGCATTGCATGAGTTCCATCAGTCTCAGAACTAACCCACAACCCACACACCATAAAGAAATAAAATACCAAGTTAATTATGTAGCCCAGAGACATCTTTTTTTCACAGACCCTTGCCTTCTCAATAAGCTATCAATCGTTTTCTCCAGATGGTGTTGCGTCCCTTCAGTTGCTCCATTGTTTCCTTCGTTATGCAAGTGGTTTCTTGATTAAAATTTGTCAACTGCCTTTCCCCTAAGCACTCTTCAAATTCAAATAATATTTGGAGTTGTTAAATATGTTAAAAAAAAAAAAAACCCAAACAACACAAAACCCCCAACAAACCACTTCTAAAGTCACTCACTAAAAATATTGTGGAGAATGGAAATATGCATTTTGTCTCTATGTTCTCCCAGAAGATAGATGTAGAAGAGTTTATCAGTAATTTGCCAAAGGCCAGATATTTACCTGGAGCAATACAGTTTCACTGTCCCCTGGCTCACTGTTCACTCCATCTCTCTACATGTGTCTACTCTCTGGTCTTAGCATAGCAGGTATTTGAGCTGTCTTTATATTCCAGTTTTTACAGGTAGGCATACAGTTTTTATCCTTAGGTATCCCTAAACCAAGCTGTTTTCAAAGGAAACATTACAATTTGCATTGCAATAGGGGAATATTCTCACAGTGTAACTCAACATAGTTCTCACGAAAGTGTACTGGTGCACCAATAAGAGACGAACTTTAGAATATTTATAGTTTTAAATATTAAAAAGAAAACCCTTGAAATGCAGAGGGTTCTCCAGCTCATATTCAAATTTTCTTAATCTCAAATGCTGGAACAAAATCCTCTCAAGAGAAAGTTTCAAGAAGCTTTTGGGAGTGTTATGGTTCTGCTTGGGGAAGAAATCTCAGGAGCACAGCTCTTATAATATCACATCAGCACTGCCTCTAGTCTTGGCCAGACCATATGAACAGTGACAGCCACGTAGAGACCAGCAGCAAAGGACAAAAAGCCCATGTTGAACATGTGAAAACTCAAGAAGATACACAGTTGGAAAGCGCACACAATTTTTTTGTTTATCCACTTCAAACCCATCCATTCTCTCTGTGCCTATTTTCACATTCTCCTCTGAAGCAAAGAAGCCACGTCTCTAGAACTTGCCTCTAAAATTCAGAGCTCCAGGAAAACTAAAGGAAAAATGATGCAAATATTTGCTTCAAGACACACTTCAGAGATATTTCATAAGACCTGCGTTTGTAAAACTGGATGAATGAATATATTTTGCTGAGACTCTACTTGAAGTTAAAGGAATGGTAATTTCCTTTGTGTTAGTCACTGGGCATAAAATAGAAATATGAAACTCTCTCAAGGTTTTATTATTACTCTACATATCAAGGAATTATAGCTTTTTAAGCAGACTTACTAAATTTACTTATCTTTTCCTGTCTATATGACATATATATATATAATGCTGCAAGAGTGTCAGAAATAGAGCTTGGCAGGAAGGTAAATATTTTACTTTTCAAATGACAAACGTATGTTTTTGTTTTTTTTTTTTCCCAAATGCAGCTCCCTTAGTTTGAAGAACATTTTAGTGTGAAATTTTGAGTCCTTAAAATCAGTGGTAAAAGCCTGATTGACTTCTTTCAGTCAGAAGCTCTCCTTTGTCTTCAAGACTTCTGTCAAACACTTTATCTTCAATGTCTTATAAGTGGCCCTAAATTCACCAATTCAAAACCACTTGTTCAGGCAGGTAAGGCTTTTCTCTCATCCCAGGATTCATCCATGCAGCCTGCATACAGGGTGAAGCCAGGACTTTGGTTTTCAAAGGTGGCTACAGACCCATTTTTGGCTTTTCAGTAGGGCAGCACAAATCTTTTGTCTGTATTCTGAAGTGGGAAAACAGAACCAAAAGTCCTAAAATGATTACATATGGTCAAAGTCCCCATTTGGTTCTTCTGCATTGTTTTAAACTTGCCAAAGACACAACTTTACGAATGCTTCATTTTCAAGCATGTAGTATTATAACTATACTACCATATGGTGATCTATCAGCCATGAACAGTGAGAAGACTGGAGGACACAGGAGCTCAGGGAACCTGAAGGGCATGATGTGTGCTACGATACAGCTAGGAGCTTGTGTCTGGAGTTCACTTGTTGGACTCAACTGCAGTTCAGAAAAAGAGATGGAGACATTTACATATTTTATACCCATTCAGCCCTATTTCTAGAACTATAGGTCACAGTCTATGGTACTTTTCCGAAAATGACCTTTTGCAGTGTTCCCAGTTTTTGAGCGTGCCCCTATCATGTTAATCTTTTCCCAGAAAGTACTTGTAACATTTCATGATGTGATTTATTTTAGCAGTCACTGTGTAACCACAACAAGTGCTAGCTCAAATATATTTTGAGGTGTTCTGAGGGGCCTGAACTGGCCTCTTCAGTTCATCTGGTGAAGGTCTGATTTGCTTTGTACTAACTGGTCCAAGTACCAGGAACAGTAAGACGAGGGATGTGCAGAACTCTTGTTTAAAGGACAAGTAATTCAGACTGCACTGAACTCCAGCCATGCCATTGGTACTGAAAACAGGGATAATTTAAAAGGAAACATTTATGCAACTTTAAACAGAGGACTGAAAGCTTAAAAGTTTGCAAAGCCTGCCCACAGCCTGTGCCTTCAATTTGCACAACAGCTTTAATAAAGGAGGTGAAAACATGGTAGAAAAATGAATCCCGAGATGTGACATGTCGAGATGTCTGACATGTTTGAGTCCTGACATGTTTGTTTCCAGGCAAATTTTCAAAAGCTCCTGTGGATATGGTCTGAAATGTCTAAGATGATAAAGCTGCAACGTGAACTAGAATAGCACGCTATGAAAGTCCAACTAGTGCGGAACAGATTAGCCATTTAAATGGAAGAAATGCAACCAGAAGCACATTATTCCAAATGAAAACTTCTGGCAGGATACACACTTGACAAAAATCTATCTAGTGAACCTTTATTTGCATTTTCAAAGGATGTACATCACCCAGGACCAACAAATGGATTTATTTTACAGTTTCTATGACAAATGTTTGCCTTTCAGAGCTTCCAGATAAAATGAATGGTAAAAACCCCCTTTGTATGGTAAATTGATTCCCAGTTCTTTATCCCCATCATGCAACATCGCTTCACTCAAAGGTGCTTAGTGGTTTAAGCTGTATCATGTCTCTAAATAAATTTTTCTACTGTTTTTGTACAGAACAGTAGTCCCAGACCATGAACATCTGAGGCCTTAGTGAAAAGGTTTAGATGTTTTAGATTTGTGTCTGTAGCACAGTCTTAATTTTGATCACAGCACAGACAAATGTATTCTCTAGTCTTTACAGACCATCATCCACAAATAACAATTTTTTAAAGTTTTTCTGATATTCTTGGTGGGTCTCCTTTGGTCAAACTTAAAATTAATAATACAGGATTATAGAAATAGAATTTTTGTTGTTGCTGTTGTAGTCTAAAAAAAAGAGAAAAGCAACCTTTTCTGTAATACTTGTTTCTCCTGTGTCTTTAAACATAGAAAAGCTGGAGATATACAAACACTTCCTCACATCTGAAATAGAATCATACAGATTCAAAAGAGAAACAGGGTTATAGAATTCATTTTTCCTCTCATGTGAATGTGATTTTTATTTATGCCTTCTATGGGATCCTATTTAAGTTACTTTGAGCTTCTTATGCATCTGTATTGATCAGCTGTAGCTCCCACTGCATTGAAAGAGAGAGAAGCTGTCACATCACTCAGAGAAATACCCTCGTGGTAGTTATTCTTCTTCTGCAGTTGTTGTTCTAGTGCTTCATGATCCTAGTATTTTCTACAGGTCCATCTTAACAGTTGGACTCATCTTCCCTGCCTTGTACCCCTGTGCCTCTCCTATGGTGAAAGCCCAAGTATATTTTAGGAGATCTTGGCAGGAAAATTAAATGAAGGAAAGAGTTCAGCCAAGAAGTTTTAACAGAAAACCACCATACAAAGAAACTAAGGGGATTGAGTTACGGTTTCTGCATTTTGCTCTTAAGAAAATAGCCAGTTTGCAAAGGGGAAGCCTTCTCGCTCCCCTGCATGTTGACACTCTGACACCTCACAATGTTATTTTGCAGACATTTCCCAATGCAGAGTCAAATGTAAATAGGCAAGAATACTTACGTAGGAAGTGAACATTTCACTGATGTTAGCTCTTACATTTTACTATATGCCATAGAACTGTTAGTCAGGACATAAGAACGCTAGCCTTGAACACGTAAAAGATATCGGAGCTTCAGGTCCAAAGCCTCACTCAAGCAGTATGAACTTGAGTCTCCAGTATCCCAGGTCGCTGCTCTGGCTTTCACACTGCAAGTATCTTCTGGTCTGAAGAAACTTTCCCCTCACCTCATAAAACAGAAGTGAAAGCACATTCCTTCCTACAAGAGGTTTGAACTTAGAGAAACAACCTTTTTCCACCCAAACAAAAAGAGTCATAACTAACCTTAGAAAAACAGTCTATTTATATTCTACAGACTTCCTTCTGTTACAATGAATAACAGGGTACTTAAAGACAATCTGTAGTTACAACAACAGCTTGACATATGTGATTTCTTATGGATCTAAAAAAACCAGATCCCTAATTTATGACCCAACTGTCAGGAAGAAAGCATGTGTGTTTGCGTACGTGTGTGTAAAGACCATCTTTTTTTTACAAGGCTGAACAATAAAGCACTGCAAAAGTGTTATCACTACAGCTTATCTAGAATTTGTGTCTTCTCACTGAAATCTCACTACTAAAGTGTAAAATCCGGTACCTATCCCAGGCTTATAAACAGGAATAATGGTGGGGAGCTTGTTAGGAACGTTACCTGGCTCACTAACCAGAAAGGAGGTATTTTTTCACCGCTATTGCTATGGGCCACTCCTCTGCATTGTTTCACAAAACACTGTTAGGATGCAGCCCTTGGGACACTGCCCTGAAAAACAGTGCTTCAAACGCTCATCCACCAGCAGTGATTGCTGAATTAAGCCAGGCAATAGCAAATAATACCATTAACCGCAAAAAAAGCCGATTCCTAATGAAACATAAGCTTCAGAGTTCTGCAGGGGAAAACACACTCCGTGAATAATGAGATCTTGCAGAGCAGACTGGAAACACACTGTAACCGCCCCATCTGCTGGTGCGGTCTCAGCCTGCACACACAGCCGCTGCAGAAATTTCTAGTTCATGCAGCAACAGGCAAAAGTGTTTTGGCTTGTGTTTAGGTGACGTACAGCATCTGGTTTCACGCATCGTTCAAGAACAGCCCTGGCCAGGTCAGCCCTGGACCAGCAGGTAAGAAAGCAGAAGGCCAAACCTTGTTGACTGCCTGATTTGCTCCCAAACCCCTGTGATAATATCTGCTGCTTAATAATAAGTGATTTCGTCCGTATATCTAAACAACTGTGGCATCTCCAGCTTCTAGAGATACAGCATTCGGTGAGCATGATGCAAGTAAATGCCAGCAGTTGATCAGCTCCAGCCTTTGTGCCAGCCAAGTCACTCATGACCTATTAGAGATGTACCATGACTACAGTCACTACTGCTCGTAGGAAAATAATTACAATACTAGTAGAATTATTTAGCTCTTGTAGAACTATCAGCATTTGTTAATAACAAATGCTAAATAAATTTATATGGCATGATAACTCTTATCAAGCATAGAGAGATAGGGGAGGAGTAGTTAAAACTTACCCAACACGCTACCTTGGGAGTAAATGAAGATATTTGAGTGTTTTGTCATTATGTTTGACTTTTTTCAAGTAAAGTGGGAGGAGATGACCCATATAAGGCCAGGCTCAAAATTCCCCTCTGCTTAATTCTCATCAAAATTCCTTGGCACAAAACCAGCTTTCATTTAGTGTGCTTCCCACAATGGAGGTCCTGCAGTGGTAGTTCACGTGCTGCTGATTATATGCACAGGAGATTTATAAGCCAGTTCTTCACTTTTATGTTATGAAGTTCTGAAGTCGATAGGGAAGTGCTTCTGATTTCAAGGGGGTTTGGAGCAGTACCATCAGAGGACTGGGAGAAACCTAAGCCAGAACATTAAGGTGGTGGTATGCAGGCGAACAGTGGCCCTTTTTAGTCTCTTTGGTCTTCCTGATGAACAAAGGATGGACAAGATGCATTAAAACTGTAACACTCTGAATTTGCTTCCTATTCTTTCTTCTTTCACAGTATATTCTTGCTACTGTATATTCCCTTAATCCTCCAAGTGCGATAAAACAACATGTGAAACGCCAACAAAAATGAAGAAAAAAAGAAGTATCCCACAGAGTGCATCAATGTGGTGACAGAGCTTGTACTTAAGCATGAAGCTGATCTGTGAAGAATTCTGCTGCTTTGTAAGAGTGAGAAAATACATTTCAAGATGCCCCTTTCTTACTCTCCAGATTTGTATTCTCTAGCTACACGTGCATAAGTTTAGAAGAAATGCCTATGTTTGAAGACAGCTGGCTAAAGCTTCCAGAAAGGAACATCTCACAAATGAGACCTATTTACATATGAAAAAAGCAATACTGAGAAACAGTTACCACCCTGCACCAAATGCAAACTGAGTTCAGCACTACTTAAAAAGCACAACTTAAAACCACTAGAAATTCTGACTTGAGAGCTATGCCAAGGAATTAAAAGCTTCATCAAATGCATATTGAAATTGATAACAAGGCCTATGTTCGATTGGGCTTTTGATTGGGTCTTATTGGAATTTGATTCCAGAGAATGGATTTTTCTCTCTGCTGCAGCCGTGCAACACCCCAGACTTTTGTCTTGCAAAAACCTACATTAGTCTCCAATTTAAATGTATCTCCTGTCCCAGTTCCCACCCTGTATCCTAGATCACATTCAATGCACAATAAACATCTTCCAGGACTTGAGAGCTTAGCAAAGCTGAACTCAACATATTGAAAAATTCAGTTTGAGTTCCAGAAAAACATTTTCTAAATTCTACTACTGATTCTCTGTCCCCCTACATTAGGAAGTGTATCAGTATTGCATACCTGGCATATCACTGAGCGCATACACACTGCCTCCTCTAAGCAAATTCTAGACTTCTCAAGTTTACTGAGAATCTTCATCCCCCTCCATACTGACTAGCTTCACCTCATGCTACCTCCAAATTTTCCCCTTCTCTCAGAATCCACTTCCTACTCTGCTTTTGCAACAAATCCTCCCACCAACCCTTCCTCCCTGAGCTCCCACTGCAGTTACACTGGGAGTAGTCAAATGAGTTTATCCACATCTTAGCAGCCTTCCCCTTGCTTTGTGTACATTAACGAAGAGCTTGCAGCAGCAGGTTGGCACTAAGCCAGCTGAGCTCCTCTTCACCACTTCTAGTGACTGCTGCCAAGTTGCCCAAGGGAAGCAGTGATACGTGCCACTTGTGCTAGCTATGGAGAGGCAACAGGAGGTCTTTGAGAAAATTTGATTTGGAGGTTAGCCTGAGGGGAGGGCAGCATTTTGATTTCTGAAGTCACACAGTTCTGAGATTCAATATTCATGAGAAGAAAACCTGAGCCATTTTATTTCTAAGTGAATGAGATCTTCTCACACTAACATCAGGCCTCCGTGTAGACATGCAGGTCCCTCAGAGGTGGTGCTTCAAGGCTCAGTCCTGCCCAAAGCAGGGAAGGGAATACCCATCATGGACACCAGATCAATCTTCCAGTCTCTCTGGACTAGTAAAATTTACTTGATTATATAATGTGCTTGACTAATAATTCTGGATTTAGGAGGTTCATCTGCTGTGTAGGAGATTTAGATTCTTCTCTGCTTTGATTCAGACTGGGCGGCTAACACTGAACAGAAATAAAGCAAATCATCCTTAAGGAGAGACCTTACACTTGTTCTGATAAACAAACCCACATATACATGCAAAATAAAATTGTTCACCCAAGTTACTACTAATAGTGAACGACCAATAGAGAGCACATTGGTCAAGTATGGAATATGGGACTCTGAAGTGGTCATTATCTGCCCTGGGATAAATATGATGGAGCTACCTAGCTGCAGAGAGTTACACTCTCAAAGAGAGCCAGCCTAAGCACCCCATTTTGCAGTACTACCTCGGCTTCAGCGGTGACGTTAACTTCTCAAACCCTGCAGTCATCTGTAGCCCAGGTAATTAAGCCTGCCTGAGAGCAAATGCATTTTCTCTTTTCCTGGTTCTGCTTCATGGTTCACTTGTTACAGCCCATTTTAACAAGCCCATTCAGCTGCATTTAGTCTTCTGAGATGTCAGATAGATTTTTATTCTGGCTACTAGACGTTGCTCACGATCGTACATTATGGGCAGTGCCTCACTGACATCTAAGCCACTGCTGTAGCGGTGGCTATTTTGTAATGTAAAAGCCCATCTGTCTGCTGCGATGTGATAAGTACTAAAAATGGTACATTGCAATCCAAGCTACTGTAGCATTATTTGCCAAAAGAGGATTACAAATAGGAGGGCTGCTGTAAGGAAAGGCTACATAGTTGCACATATTCACTCCAGCGATTCTTAGCATGGGACTCGAGAGTGGCATTTTCACTTTTAAGAGAAATGTCTCTCTGGGGTGTACTACTGCTACTTCTCTGCCAATTACTGCTCCAATGAACAGAGACCATATGCTTGTAGGTCATGACATTTGATTAACAATTCTAATACAGAGTCACCTGAGGAAGAAGCAATGTCATTAACATGAGCAAGGAGGAATCAATAGCTGCAGCATCATCTCTCCACAATATTTTATGGGAAAGTGAGGAAAGGAAGTGAAATAAACCAGAAAGGAATTAGAGCAGGAGAATAATGAGTGTAGCTGTCTTGAGATAGCTCCCCAGAGAGGAGGCAACTGATGGCTTTTGCTCGGATGGGGCTGTTCCCCTTCTCTGGTTCAGTAGGCACTGTATCACTGAAGTAGCTGAATCCCTGCAAAGAGGAAGACTACATCCATGGGCAAGCCTAGGGACATCCAGACAGAAACGTTTGCAGCCTCACAACCTGAACCTCAGACAAGTCTATAAACACAGTTCTACTCATGGGAGACACTGAGAACATCATGATAGTCTTTGGAGGGGTTGAGACTGATGTACAGACCCACTGCTAGCTCATGATCTGATCTTCTAGTTTTAACAACTCAGCTTCAACAGCTCAATGAGCTAAAGAAATAAATAGGAGAACAGTAATTACCATCATCTTTATGTAGCAGGCTCTTTATGTAAGAAATGTGCAAGTATGAATGTTGAAGTTTGATTTAGTCACCGAGCTTGACAAATACAGACTAGAAGGCACAATTTTACTAACAGGCGTTCATCCAGATACTGACAAAGGCAAATGGGAGACAGACAAAAGCAAGTACCTAAGGCTACAATGGGTCTGCGAAACTCCAGAAAAGCTACCTTTGTTTTGCTCCAGCATTCTCACATTCACTACAGAATACTTAGATATTTGGATCAATGTATCACACCCAAATCACTGTAGTATCTTATTTTCTGCAAGGTATGACCGTTTGAAGGAGCTGGGTCTGTTTAGTTTGAGGAAGAGGAGGATGAGGGGAGACCTTATTACTCCCTACAACTACCTGAAAGGACATTGTAGAGAGGCTAGTGCTGGGCTCTTCTCTCATGTAATTAGGGACAGAACCAGAGGGAATGGCCTAAAGCTGAAACAACGTAGGTTTAGACTAGACACTAGGAAAAAATTATTCACGGAAAGAGTGGTGAGATATTGGAATGGGCTGCCCAGGGAGGTGGTTGAGTTGCCATCCCTGGATGTGTTTAAGCATCGCTTAGATGTGGTGTTGGGGCATATAGTCTACGGGTGAACTTGTAGAGTAGGGCTAATGGTTGGACATGATGATCCCAAGGGTCTTTTCCAACCTAAATGATTCTATGATTCTGTACGAGAAGCTTGTGTGAGGTTTACAACCTGAGACATAACAGATTCCTGAGGACCAAGCTTTTATCTCTAGGGTTTATTTATTTGTTGCTATAAATACTATGAGTGAGTTAAGCTTGGACCTTCCACCTGAATATGCTGTGCTTTTTGCTCCCCAGTTGCTTATGAGTTCAGAAAATAAGTGACCAAGAAAGAGAAGGGAAGATCACAGAATCGTTGTTTAATTCTCAGCTTTTTGCTCTCACAGTTACACCCCATAAACAAACCATGGATAACAAATGCAACATCAACCTCAACATTTCATTCTTCCCAAATAGAAAATTGCCATATACAGTAACTAAAGGGCACACAAAAGACTGAAGACCCTCATGAAAAGCCTAACAGCAATAGGAAACATAACCAACATCAAAAAGTTGAACTGAGAAAGACAAGTTCTTCAAAGGCATATAATCCAGATACCATAACAGAAACGAGACCAAAACAAATTCAGGGTTTGCACTTTTGCCCCTCTGACTTGAATGGGATGTTTGGAAAAGGTAGCTCTAAGGCAACCAAGATATAGGACCAGACCTCACAAGTACAACAATCCATCTTTCTCTTCCCTGAACACTGCCCCAGGACTTGCTCATTGAGACATTCAAGCAATCTCTCCTCTCTGAATTCATGTCACAATCATCCCAAATTCTAGAGATTGGAAAATAAAAAAATCTGATGGCACAATTTGATTGTGACAATAGGGTCTTCTTGGAAATACACGCAATAAAATCAACACGTATTACAAAACAAATGTCAGCTGATTAGTGTGACACAAGGGCACTTAAGTAGCTTCAACTGCCAAACTCTTGTTATTGCCTTCCAAATAAAAATTAACTGAAGAAAAAACAGGCAACAGAGTCACAATGTCTGCAGTCTGGTTATGACATGTACGTGAGGGCAAAAAGAGTTTAAGGACAGAGTTGTAGTGCTGACCAGAATTCAGGAGAAAAAGTGAAGGAAAAGAAGGAAGCAGGGCAGCATTTAATGCTTTCTTGGTGCAGCTCCTCAAAACAGAATCACTCAATGCTAGAACGCAGAACTGAGGCAGGGAACTTGGTAGGAAGCCCTACCAAAGTACCCACAGACCTCATAATGGGAGGGGGATCAGGCACTGGCTGCACTATAATTTGGGCAATTATAAAATAGCCTTTATTTTAAAGACAAACGTGCTACAGACATGTCCTTTAAATTAGGCAGTCATAAACATGAGCAGGAAAAACATTCTAGGAGGCCAACAGCTGGGAAAACTGTGGAGTGCAAGGACCTGACATGCCACACTGCATCATCCCCCAAAACTATGTTAGTCAAGAACCTTGGTGCAGTGTCTCTACAGCCGTGCAATCCCCGTTAAACAGATGTCTCATCACACTCAGTAGACAACGAGGGAGGAAAATCATTATGACCCCCAAAAGAGGCTGTCCCTTCACGGCAGGGCCGGCAGAGGTGGCAGAGTCATGGCAATGACTCAGAGGAACGATATAGAACAATGTATTGGTTCTCCCTAACAACAATCAATAAACAGTGCAGAAAAAGGTGTTTTGGCATAAGCGTTATTTTCTTGTCAATTACTTAAAGGCACAGCTAAGTATCAAGGAGAAGAAAGGAAAAGTGAGTAGAAAGAGGAAAAGAGGGACGGAGAGAGAGCGGGGATCAGTCCAGATCTCCAGTTCTTCGGTGGTTGATGCACACAGATCAATATTTTTCTCCCCCTTTATGCACTTGGGATTATGGGTGGCATTCCCAATTTCCATAGGAAGTGTAGAGAGGTGGTGCTAATTTTTATGAGCCCCTTCTAGTGTGGTGTCCGCTATCGACCCCCCTGCCCCTCCTCGCCTTGGTGCAATCACCGTGGGTCACAGAAGAAATTAACCCATCTCTTCCTATTGTTAACTTATCTGCAAGGAGCCAAAGTAGGACAAGAGCCATTAAGAGCCATTAACACTTCCTCCCTCCAGACAGGCCTTACTCATTCTCAGATTCAATTTTGTCACTCCACAAGCTTTGAGACAATAGTCCAGGCTCTTACAACAGTACAAAAGAGAACAACTTTATTCTTCTATAGATACTCCCCGGGGGGGTGGTGGAGGGAGTGCAACTAACTTGAGCTGCAGGATCTTCACCTAAGCAACATGATGCCCATCTCACCTCACTTGAGCACTGCCATCTCACCTCACTTTACCACTTTCCCACGGATTACAGTGATGAGGGGGTCTCAGGGACAGGCAATGCACCAGAAAACCGCAATGATAGGAACTTTGTAAAACGTCACAGCCTATCCAGAGCAGCGAGGAAGAAAAAATAAATAAATAAAAAATTATGCCTTGTTTTGTTCTATCAAGTGACGGATTTATTTCTGAGAGCTATAGTGGCATAGCTGTCCGTGTGTGTGTGTGAACAGCGAGGCAATCTTCTGCGGTGTTCAAACAGCGTATGGAGATTTTAACTGTCAAGGAAAAATACTTCCCGTAGCACATTATGCATCAAAGATTTGCTGCACTCTATTTCACTCAGGGGTGACATAATGGATTCTTTTTTTTTTTTTTTCCAAAGCAGACACAAGCACTGAGGTTAATGGTTGATCTGTAAATAGATCCTGTAAATATTCACAATATTTAGCCCTTTAAAATGAGATCCAGCTAATGATAGCATTCAGAGGCATGGAGTTAATTGTTTTCACTAACCAGAAACGCAGAAACTGCCATTATTTCCTGCAAATGGCTTTTATACTTCAGCTATCAAACTCAGTGTCAAATAGACTATGATTTATGTCAGACGCTGTGCATTTGCCTCAGCGCTCTCCTCCTGCAAAGTAAAGCCCCCAGGCAGAAGAAAGTAACTAGGAAGGATGTGTACAGATGCCTTCCTGCCCTCGACAGAGAGCCGTACAGGTAACACCTCTCGCCAAAAGGTGATTGCTGTTATAGGGTAATGGGGAAAAAAAAAAATGGCCAAAACTATACCAATTTTTCCAGTTTTCCAACCATGCTGTCTCCTCCACAAACTTCAAAGTCAGAGGTTTTGTCTCATTTACCCTTTTTCCATTTGATGTGACAGCAAATTCATGAGGCTCATAAGACTTAAGTTAATTAAGATGAAAAATAAGGCTTATTTGCAGATTAAGTCTGCAGACTCAGTTCAGATGCTCTATCTTCAGTTTATCTAACCATCTTTGTCTGAAGGGCTGAACTAAAATTTTCCTGGGATCAGTTATTTCACTTTTTGGATCAAAAGACACAGCAATTATTGTTTCCCTTCCTCCTACTCTATTCACTTAGGACACGATACAGACATGACTCTGGAACAATAATAATCAAAATAAAAATAAATTCAATGATTTTTGAACCTAAAAGACTGAAGTCTCATGTAACTTCAAAGTTGATTCATGCTAAAGCAGGATAAGACTACAGCCCTCAAAGCCTAAGTAAACCACCAAACACATTTACAGAGTCAGATTAAGTGGGTTCAGCTTCCATACATGTCCTTGAACCTCACATTTCAGTGAGGGCAGGTTGGAGGCCTTCAGATCTAACCGAAGCTTGCTAGGCTGTGAGATGACTGGTGCAAGTGGAAAAAAAAAAAAATCAGCAGCAAAACAAAAACAAAACCCCAAAGCACAGCTTTATAAAACATTCAGAAATTGTTAGTGGTGTGAAGAAAAAATTAGCTTTTCAATCCAAGCTGAACATCAGGAATCTGGGCTCTATTCAGACAAAGGACAAAAAACTGGAGCAAAAAATTTTTTTCCTCAAAGCAACATTACTCATTCCTGATTAAGAGATGGTGAACACCATTCCTAAGAAAGATCACCAGTATTTAAAACCATTTGAAGATGAATGTTCTGTGAAGCTCAGTTATCAAATTTCTTCCTCCCACTCTTTATGCTGGCCCCTTTCTCCTGGGCCTCCCCACCTTCCTCCAAAAGATATTTAAATCTCGTGTGAATGCTGCCCTGTAAGACATCTACCTTTATCCTAACCAGATAATGGTTAGGATTGGCCTAACAGGCCATCTCATAATACGTTTTAAATAATCTAATAACTAAATTACAGTAATAGTCATTTTGGAAGCTGCAACATGCCAAGAGTCATTACACACAAGGTCTTGATACTGTACAGTTTTCTTGTTTTAAGAGACACAGCAAATAACTGGCTCTGGCTAGCGTGGGCTGAGATATGCTAGACATCCTGTGTCAACAACATCCCTTCGGTTTTGGAGTTCATTAAATCTGTAAGGTACCTATTATCTAACTCTTCTTTCCTTTGGCATCTGTGAAGATCTGACTCTAATTCGATATTAATAAATCTTTAGCAAACTTCGCTAAAGTTTTAGCAATACAAAGTTGGAGTCAGGTCTTCACAGCACTGGAACAGACTGTCTAGAGATGTTGTGGAGTCTCCTCCTCTGCAGAGTTTCCAGATCTGCCTGGACATGATGCTGGGCACCCTGCTCTGGGTGACCCTGCTGGAGCAGAGGGGTTGGACAAGATGATCTCCAGAGGTACCTTCTAACCCTACCATGCTGTGATTCTGATGAACTGGATTAGCCAGGTTAAATTTAGGTGCAACTTACTCCCCCTCATGCTCTTTTTTAATCTTTCCCTTTGCTGAAGTTTGCTATCCCTGTATGGAAAATAGATACGTATCTCTCATCAATCCCAATGGCAGGCTTGCTTGAAACTACCACAGAGAGATGTTTGGGTTTTTTTTACACACTAAAGGAGCATGGACCCTAAACCCAAAACAAAACAAAAGCAAAACCCAGAAAACAAACAGCTCTCTCCCAAAAAAACAAACAACAAACCAACGACTTTGGATCATCCTATCCACATTTACTGTGTATTTGTTTTGAAAATATTCCAAAAGGGACATGGTTACTTATGCCAATGTTGCCAAATGCTTAATTACACAAATGCTTCCATCTGGAAGGAGAAAAGATTTAGAGGCTGTTTAGCCAAAACAAAATTATATTTTAACTCTGAGATGAGAATGCCTGTGCCTGGGAGGCCTCAGCTGGAAAGTACAATGAGCTTTTCAAATGTGGGGGGTTCCCACAGCTTCTGAAGCTGATTGATGGGTTCACTGCAGGAGCCATTACCAGAAACAGTGGGCCAAACCTTCCACAGTTCATTTCCTCTGAAATGTGGCTGGATTCCTGGCACAAGAGTTTCCACCTCCTCACGTGGGGCTGCAATACTCTCCAAGGAGCTCCGGACCCACAAATAGAAAAAATTTTCACCCTCAAAACTGGCCATTGACATGTAGTGAATAATATTTTAAAGAACCAGGACTTATTTTAGACACTATTGCACTCTACACAGACAAAAATAATTTGCAGTATCATTCTGACATGTATTATGTAGACAGAACTCTGCTTAGTTTCAATATTTCTAGTACCCAGTTTAGGGAAAATGCTAAGCATTTCTTCTGAAATATTTCAAAACAAGCACGAGAGTTCACAGAACTAAAAAAAATTGCTGCAGAATGTTACAATATTTAGGCATCAGGCATATTGCAGCTAACTATATCTATTTTTGGATGAGATAAAAGATTGCTAGCACTGTTCATATCAAAACATCCTTCTCTCAAAAACAGTGTACAATGGAGAAGTGTTACATGTCCTTTTATACATGGAGGGAAGTCAAAGCATGAACATGTATGCAATAGGAAATGTACAATATATACCAGTAGCAGATTCAAAACTAGAATGCAGGCTTCCTAATAACCATCCCTGTGATATCTGGTAAAAAAAGAAAACAAAAAAAACCAAAAACCAACAACCCCAACTAACCCAGGAGTGTGCATCTTGTTAGAGATCAGACTGAATAATTCATAGTTATTGTATATCTATACCCCTGAAATGAGGAAAACCATTGCATCCAGCAGATCCCTTATTAGGATTGTACTGCTTTTAGGGGCAGTATTGCAAAGATGACACTCAGGTTGACATCTTCAGCTAAGAATGTGGCCAGTGCATGTGCTTAAGTAGCAAAGAAACAGAGCCAGAGGTGAGGAAAATAATCAGTGAATACAAATGCTATCGTAATATGGACTGCAGGGAACAGCACATTTTAGTGAATTTGAGATGAGTGCAGATCATCACTCTCACATCAGCCTGGGTCATTGCAAAGGAGCCACACAACCTTCAGACTTCAGCAGCAGATATTGTGTCTCTGCCCCTCATTTTTACTTTGTTTACAATTTGATTTTTTCTTTTTATTGTCCATCTCATTCCATCTTTTGAAGTCTTTGTTACTATGGAAACAATTACAGCATTGGTCTACACAAAGCCTAGTGATACCTCAGAGTGGAAAACAAACCAAAAAAAAAGCTGTTTTGAGCAAAAATTACTTATAGTTGAAATCATAAAGCAAGATAGGGCAGTTTGTAGCCTCCCCTTTAGCTGCATAATTCACATCTGATAAAACCAGAAAGGTTATTTTACCCAGTTTAAATAGGTGGGTTTGCCTAATTAGGGGAGTACTTGCACAAACGTTTAAACACAAACACAGCAAATAGGGTTGTGCTACCTCAGCAGCTGGAAATGACCAGCAGGTGGTCATGGTAGAGCCTTCTGCTTGAGAAGGACCTTCATGGACTTCCATGCGTACTAGTACATACGCTACATGCTAACAAATTAAATTTGCCCTGGACTGTTCTTTGAGATTCACACCAATAAGCAAGAAACAGCTCAGGTCCATGCTATAAATTTTTCTTAACCTTCAGAATAAAGTAGCTACATAGCCTGCTTATTAGGGATGGTGTCCAGACCTTGTGGCTTCAAAACCCGATGCACTGGGCATTTTTGGAGAAATACCAGTTGACCCAGGATAAAATACTCCCGGGGCCATTCTAACAGTACAACTGCAGAGCAGGTTGTGCCTCAGAACACAATATTGTTTATTGTTTTCTGTGTAGACAGAGCAATGGGCCAAAACTACCCTTATACGTACCCTGAAAAGAGGGTCAAGGAGCCCCTGTCTGCACTGCTTTACTCCTACCTCACTCAGCAGCTCTGTCCTGAACTGCTCCAGATATCTCCCTCCACAACTAATCCACTACAGAAAGAGCCAGCTTTAATTCTGCATATGTGAGCCAGTCAATTCACATGATTTTGGGGCCATGGATTTATCTGTGGCCCTTCTTCCTGCAGTGAAGTAGACACAGCCCTGCCTTTTATACCACAGGAGCCATCAGAACAACTGCATATACAAGAACTTAACTCTTCCCTACTGCACACAAACCCAGCCACTTAGATCCTGGGGAATAGCAACTACTGAACAACCTGGTCCCAAAGAGAAATTCAAACCCATCTCCTAAATGGGCCTGAGGAGCGCTCTTGGGAGGCACAGGCTGACAGAGAAAACCAGAAGGGTCTTTGCAAGAAAATCTGGTCTTGCCAAGTAGCAGCAAAATCCTGCTGCAGCTACGGAGAACAAAAGGAGAAGTTCAATAGATGAAAACCTGTGGTACTTTTGCAGAACACGTACTATATAATTGTTTTACTTCAGTTAGAAGATAGATGCTAGACGCCTACCAAATCAGATTCTTTTGAGAACAGAAAATACAGCTGATTATTTCAGAGATGTTTTTAGATATGCAGCCTATACTTTTTTATTTGTAATATATGGAATGATGCTTAGGAAGAAAAAATTATTAAATTCTGTTTCCCTCCCATCCTAGTATTTTTTCCCCAGTATTATTTCCCATGATCCAACATTAAACCAAAAATTTTTTCAAAGATGCCTTTCTGCAAAGAAACATTTTTATTACATTTCAGATCTGTCTGTTCAAAAGCAATGTAGTTTAAGGTATATTTATTATCTTCCTCTATATATGCTACTTTGCTTAAAGTTCTTCATTGTTACTAATTTCTGCACAGGAAGAAATCCCCTGAGCTCTCCTGCAATACTCTAATATACTGAATCTTATTACCTAGTGATACTTTTTTCTCCCAAGTAAAGAACTGATTTATTAAATCCCCTTTGACTTCACTGTGAATTTGGACTGAGCAAGAAATATTGGTATGAGTGCAAGATGCTAGTAAAATCTGGAAACACTATAGAAGCCAGTTCCTCTGTGATTTGGAGTGAAAATCTCCCATCAGAATGGAACAGCTCTTGGTTTAGCTGGCTATATTTGGTGTTTGATCATTCAGATATGGAAACGATGCATGGACAGTGAAGCAATTCCATCATGCCTCTCAAAAATGCAAATGTGCACTGAAGGAGATGGGTACACTTCACGGAATTCTTTATTTATTTATGCTTTTGTTCAGTAAGAGAAGGAGGAACAACTGCAAAAAAAAAGTTTTAAGGAATCAGAGCTTGAGATATGAGCTCAATCCTGACTTCTCTACAGAACCTATGTTTTATGATCCTCCATCACAGCCCCCATGGGTTTGTTGCCACACATCAACCATAAACCCATAGACACTTTCCTCACTCAACAGCCACAGTAACAAGTCCTTGCTTTGAAATAGTTCTAATAGCAACAGATCCTTCTTACTGAGGGTGGGATATCAATGTCAGGGGACTTTAAAGAGACCATAACTCGGAAAGACCTAGAAAGCTCCATCAGTCCCAGCAAAGTCTGTTCTGGTAGGGGAGCTGAGCATCTTTCAGTATCAGCTTCGTATTTATTAAAGCAACTTTCTGTGATTAGATTCATAGAAAATTGGATGAGCCTGATTTTATTTCACGGTGAATGAAAATGTAACAATTATGAAAAAAAGTCAAATTTGCACATTTACATATTTCATGTAATCAGGAGAAGTGGAGGCATATACTGAAGCAGTGCGTGGCATCACAGACTGCGTACGACTTGTATTATTCTTGTGTGACTTTCCAGTACACCTTCTGTGAATCAAGTTCAAAGTAATGAAATTAGTTCAGTGAACTTCATGCACAGGAAACACAAGTTTCTGCATGGAAAATTATTTTGCTTGAGAAGTGATGCTCATCTTAAGTAACATTTTGGATACAGGTTAAGTCCTTTAACAGCATTTCTCCCCTCCCCATAGACTATAGCCAGGCACTATATAGGTGCCTGGAAAGCCATATTAGGTTAGATACTTAGCTTTTAGTTGGGTAAAATCAAGATGAATCTCACTTAAGAGGATTGTCTCAGAAGTCATCACATAATAATTTAGATTCAATTTAGGAGCTCAGGCAAGACCTGAGCAATAAGGAGACTCTGAAAGCCTTAGTGACTTCAAAAGCTGAAAGAAAAAAACCAAACCTTTCCCAAAAAGCAAACTGATTCAGAAACAAAGTTATTTTGTGAAAAACAGAAACCTTACTCCAGCCTTCTTAGTAAATTATGTTTTCTGAACACACATGTTGACATAAGTAAGTTTGAAATCCAAGAACAAGAGGAAGCGTGGAAAATAGGGCTGGAAGTATCCTTGAGAGACTGTCTAATCTCTTGCTTCAAGAAAGGATCATTTCCTGTCTTAAACCTAGGTCATGCTGGTTCTGCCTTTAGGACCTTCAGTATTTTAATCTCCCTCAGAAAGATATCCCCACACCTCACTCGTTATATTGCACACTAGGAATATTTTCATACTGTCAAATCCAAATCCTGCTTGTTGAAATTTACTTCTCATCTCTTTGATCATCTGAATGCTATATTCTCTTCTCTTTTGCTACACCCTTGTACATGTTTAAGGAGTGCTGTTTTGTGTTTCTTTAATCACTCTTCCTTTGGAAGAAGCAATCCTAGTTCTGTCAATCAGTTCTTGATTGTCAGACTAGAAAACAAGGCTCCCCTCCTGGAGCTCTCCACTGTATGTTTCAGTTTGCTGCAGATACATGTTCTTCCAATTAAGGGAATTTCATCTGAACCAAATTGCTCTTCAAGTAACCTATTAAGATTATTTTGTGCTATCAACTCTGAAGTATTCACCACTGATTAAAGTGACCTTTTCCATGAAGAGGAGTGGAAATGCAGAGTGCTTCAAAGTCAATGAAACAATAACAGGTCTCATTCATCTCTTAAGCTGCCTTAAAATTCCAGTAACTTAGAAATACCAAGAAAACAGCCAAGCATGATCACATGGGAACACAGCCAAAAGATGAAGTAGGCTAAAGCTCACGTCATGACACAGTTGCTTTGTTGACCAGCTATTAACATTTGTCAACTCTTATTTGAAAATTTCAACAACTATGTATTGGGACAGTGTTGTTACACAAATCTGCAGTGGTTTATTAAATTGTGAAAGCAGAAATTTTAATAAAAGGTTTTCAAAAGCCGGAGGGAAGTGGCTTTCAATTTCTAACTGTTAACAAAGAAAATATCTGAAACAATCCTGCCACCTCTGCTGACTTGGTTCATGTCATCTATGAGCAGCAGGAAAGCTAGCTGTATCTTTAATTACATCTAGCATAAACAAATGAAGATGATGAGATTACATACTCTATTCAAATGTAGGAGAATAAAAAAAGGTCATTATTGAATCCATTTGAAATAGGAGATTAATTAATGAAGCAGAAGTTTTAAAATAAGGAAAAGAAGGGAGACACTTTGGAAAGGGGGAATTTCAAAGCTCATATAATCAAAGTTCAAAACATTGTGCTAAGTCCCACTGGGGGGTGGTGGGGGAAGAAGAAATAAATCCACATATACATCCAGTCTGGTTGAAAAAAGTATTTACAGTCATATGAGTGATTCACCTTTCTCTCAAGAATCATATCACAGGAGCTGTAAAGACTTAAAGTGTTAAATAAATATTCTAAATAAGTTTAATATCAATGAGATTTCCCCTAAGCAAGCAACAGGAGAAAGTATATGTGGTTTCCCTGGGATCATAAATAAGCCATCCAAATGAAATCTGTTTATCATTTAATGAATCACTGCGTTTCCAAAATTAATTAAAGCAATTAGAACCAATTAATATGCATGACAGACTTGTTTGACTGTAAAAAGTTAATACTTAGATCCAACAAACAACTCACTTTAGCAAATAAACTTCCATAGTCATTGATTGTTATTTTCTCCAAGTATAGAACACATTTTAGTTTTGTATCTGGATAACAAATACTTTCTTCTTTCCTTTCCTGTAAGATGTATTAAGGTTTTAGAAATTCTTCTGTTTCACATTCCACCTGTTCAGGGACCAAGTTCTAGGCCTTGCTTTACCTCCCCCAAACTGAGAACAGTTTAAGTATCTGAACTGACATGTTCTCAAAAAAAAGTTACCTATCCTACAAATATCCTACCTATCAGCATCTATATATGAAAAAAAGCATCTTTTTTTTTTAAAAAAGTCCTTGTCAATATTCTCTCTACAAGGTGGAGCTCCAGATTCTCATTCTAAAATTGCAATCTCAGATGCATCATTTTGAGGTCCTATAGAGGTCCACATCATGAAGGACATTTCTTTCTTAAATGACAGATCAGGACCCCAGTCATTAGGAACAAAATGAAGATAAGTCAAAGAATTCAAACAAATCTAATCAGCCTTGTAAAGGTTTCAATTTGTGGCAATGAAAGTTTCCTTATACTGAGTTTGACCAAAAACCTGAACACCTGACACAGAGCAACAGACAAGTTGTTTGTAGGGCACCTCTGGTGACCATCTCCTCCAGTCTTCTGCTTTAAGCAGGACCACTGCCAACACCCAACCAGGTCAGCTGTAGCTTTTCCTTCCAAGTTATAAAAACTCGCAAGGATGAAGATTTCACTACATCTGAGCAACAGGTTCCTACACTGTGCCAAACCCCTGGTAAAAAGCTTTTTCTAATGCCCAGTCTGAACTTGCCAAGCTTTAATTTGCAGCTATTGCCTCATGCTACACCATCTTACCCTGCTCTTCGGCTCTGTCATTTTCCAGCCCCCCATCAGTAGTTGTGGCTGCTACAAGAATGCTCCTTACTCTCGTTGCGAGACTAAGCCAGTCCAGCTGGTTTTTCACAGTCCTATCTCTGGGAGGCAAAAAAAGTAATTTCATCTTCTTAACAAGAAAACATTTCTAATTTTGACCTGTGCTTTTTTTCTGCCCATAGGGATAACAAAGCTTCTTAATCACATTCTGTGTGTCTGAACCCACGCTTTCTGAATCAATTAAATCTGTGGATAGCTAGAAGTATTATTCCTTAATAAGCAGTAAAAGATCAGGATCAAACAGAGCCTATATTGATAAGTCAACTAACACCTGCATAAGGGATCAAGTTTTTAAAAAACAGCAGGATACAACATTTTGAAGAGCTGTTCCAGCAGTTATCATTTTTCAATCCACATCACCAATACAGTTTCACTGTGGGAAAATGTAAGTTTCCTTCAACTCTTCTGGTTACAAATAAAACCACAATACTTTTGTGAAACAAACAAACTAACTTAACTATTTTGAATAGAAAAGTAACCTGCATTGGTTACCTTGCAAAGAAAAAGCGGGAGCTCTAACATTTTCCAGTGAAAACAGGTTTGAATTTTCTATCAGCTCTAATAAGAAAGGAAGTAAGAATTTCTAAAATTTGCTTTCAAATATTCAGCAAGTTAGTGGAGCAGGGACTAGTGGAAGAGATAGGGGTCAATTTACTTTTCTCTGTAATGGTATTGGAATTTGGAGAAAAAAATTGGAACCTGGAATATGTGTCAGCATTGTGTTTGTTTTCCTGATGCTAGCAGTTTCACGTACAGTTAGACTAGATAATAAAAGTATGCTGTAAACAGCATTAGAAAGACTTATGAAACATTTTCATTTGGGAAAACATTATACAGACGTGGAAAGCAGCGTGAAGTAGTTTTTATAGGTGTTTTTAGGGAAATACACGTGCTTATTAACAGAGCAGTGTATTAGTGATTGTTGAATGTGCCACTGTTCAGAAAGGATTTCTCACTCCTGTCACAGAACCTACATCTGGGTGGTGGAAAAAGGACACAGTAAGAAATGTGTCAAGCTAATAGAAACTCTGAAATTATCACCAGGTTGTAATAACAGCCAGAACAAGATAAAGCTACGACCTTAAAGCTGGATTCTGTAACCTCTTTCAGGAAGGCAATGCCAGGAAGTGCATGGCAGTGATTGAAGAAGGACCTAGAGATCTAACAGCATAAATACTGTGATTCAACCACTGTCCTGGGCAGCCTGTTCGAGAGCTTGACAACACTTTTGGGGAAGAATTTTTTCCTCATGTTCAACCTAAACCTCCCCTGGTGCAACTTGAAGCCATTTCCTCTTCTCCTATTGCTTGTTCCCTGGGAGAAGAGATCAACCCCACCTGGCTCCAACTTCCTTTCAAGGAGCTGTCAAGAGTGAGAAGGTCTCCCCTGAGTCACCTTTTCTCCAGGCTAAACAACCCCAGGTCTCTCAGTTGCTCCTCACAAGACTCATGATCTAGACCCTTCCCCAGCTTCATTGCCCTTCTTTGGACATGCTCTGGCCCCTCAATGTCCTTCTTGTAGTGAGGGGCCCAAAAGGGAAGACGGTATTTGAGGTATGGCCTCCCCAGTGGCCAGCACAGGGGAACAATCCCTGCCCTAGTTCTGCTGGTCACAATAGTGATGATACAAGCCAGGAGTATTTTACTTCCCTCCAACAATTAACAAGTTAATGAGTAGAGATACTTGAACTGAAAAAAAAAATTAGCATTTGTCAAGACATAAATAACTAAAGCAAAACATTTCATTTTAAATTAATGACAGCACCTTCCTGGGTGGTAGTCAGAAGTGCAGTGGAAAGCTGGCTTTCAGTAAATAAAGAGCTCAGGAAGGAATTTAATGAAAAAAAACGACGTAAATTAATATTACCCCATCAGAGCAGCTGAAGATTGGAAGACTAATGCTCTTAGCAAGCAATGCCAGAGCGTTCCAGCTGTATGCAGGGAGAACAGATTGTTGCAAGGCAAATTAATGTCACACAGAGTTGAGATGCTAGTAATGAAAAATGATGAGTCATTAATGATTTTCAGGTAAAAATAAGAGACACAAAAGTATGAGTGATAGCAGGAAAAAAACACCCCAAGCGACTTAGAGAGCTCTTTTAATGAAGGAGATTAAAAAATGCAGGTGAACAATACTTGAATCACAGTGACTGGGTGAATACATGTATTTTAATACTTGAGAAAAAAGGGAGAGAACACAACCTAGCAGAAGATGATTACAGCAGCTGAGTGTGGAAAGCCCCATGAAGTTATACAGGCATAAGGAGAAGCAGAAACCTCAAGAGTGATACATACAAACATCCATTTGCTAACCTCAGTAATGTCATATGGTGACTGCTTGTCCCAGTCTCAATCACTACACTTCAAACTCTGCTACTACAGATGTCTATAACAAATTTAATTAATTATGGATTTCATGTGCTGGTAAAATCCAAGCTGGAGAGAAGGTGACAAATGCAAAAAAACCTCATGACAAAAATAATTATAAATTCATGGGTTTTATCTGCTGGAAAATGGAGAAGCGTTCAGTTTAAGTGTTTAAAAACTCAACCGAGTTTTCATTTTTTTCATTAAAAATATGGACTATTTCAGAACAAATGGGCATTCTGCAGAAACTTCTGTTTAACTAAAGAGGCTATTTGCAGTGAAAACAATTCTCATATGAAAAGATTTATTCATATGCAAAGTATACCCTTAAAAATATTTTTACACGGTTTTGAAAAGACAAGATAAGTAGGCAAGAGAGATTAAAAGGACCCCTAATATCAAATATTGTCATCCTGCACAGGTGCTTAAAAATTTGACCAGTAGCTTCTTAACCTTTTTTTGATAAGCTAAGCAGCTCAAGCTCATGGGATTCTTCATGGTTACACAAGCAAGAAATCATTCTTACAGCTTCTCTATTTAATCCTCACCATATTTTTCTGTAAGCTTTTGAGTGCAGGGACACAAGGGCCAGTTGCACACCGGCAGGAACAAGTTGCCTGCTTAACGTCAAAGCTCGCATCTGCTGCAGGAAAGTACAAGGACTTACAGCAACCAACATCCAAGGTGAAAGTACTTCATCTCAATCCACAGAACTCCAGTTTCTCCAAGTTCATAAGAGCATTTATCTTTTCCAGTGTGTAAGTTATTATTACTGCTTGACAGTTTTTAAGATTTCTTCCCTTTTCCATGGCCCAGATCTTAGAATTAGGAAACATACAACAGCACAAGTTTATTTCAGGTTGAAGCCCTCAAATCATTCTGGTTGGGGATTTAAAAAAAAAAAAAAAAAAGAGGGGGGGAGCCCCCTTCAGCTTTTGATGCTAAGAAAAACAAACAGCACTAAAGGAACACCCTACAAAGCTGCTCAAACACTGGGAAATGAGACCCTTTCCAAAACAGTGTATCATGATCAGTCTGCTGGCTGCACTAAGAGACAGCACAGAAAGGAATAAAAAGCAGAAGAGATGCTGAGTGAAAAAATTTTCTCCAAAAGGGGGTGGAGGAAAGGAATGTAAAAATTAACGAGTTGAAAAGCAGCAAAACAAGGTTAAGTAAGCAAGCAATATTTCCCCCTGTGGCAAATCTGTCTCTCACACTTGTCTGGCTTTATTTTACCCAATTATTGAAATGGGCACATGTGACCAACTGGTTTTTAGCATTTGTCTGAGTACACGTAACATCTATCAAAGCTGCACTCAAACTGGGAGAGAAACACATCACCTTATTTCCACGTACTGCAGAAAATATTAGAACACAAGTTTGACAGACTGAACCCTCAGGGCTAGAACAAAAAGGGTATTTCCGTGAAACATCAGGAGATTCTCCAAAGTCCTGAACGACCATAAAGGATTTAGATCGCATTAAAGTATAGTCAGGAGCTGGGCTCACAGCTGTCATTTGGATTTGAAACCTCCCATATGATCACAATTCAAATATGCATATACATATTTACTTCATGATCTAAGCCCAAAGATACTCAGACTAAACTCCCAAAGTAGCTCTGCAGTGCACAAATTCATGAGCACGCTCTGATATTTAGAAAAAGCCACGAAAGTCTGGAGCTCTCACTGTTATGCACAGGAGGAGATCCAGGCAGCACTAAATGATTAGTGTGAAAGAAGTTGGAAAGCAGACATTTCAGAAACACTGAAGAAAAATGCATCTGTTGAGAAGCAAGCTGGGATTAAACTCCTCAAAGGTTATTCTCAGGTGAAAATACACATCTTGTGAGCTCCACAGCTGCCAAGTAAACGTGATTTACTCAGACATGCATATTTCCCTCTAGTGTATCAATATGACTCTCTTTTAGAAATTGCTGTGAAATAAAATGTTAATGGAGAATATATTCAAAAATAATTTCTGCAAGAGCATTGTGAGAGAAAAACACAATGAGGGTTTAATTTTAAAAATACTTTATTACCTTTAAATTCTTATCTAATTAAAAAAGGGGACAAGAATTAGTTTTTAAAACATCATGTGAAGGCCCCCATTTCAGTCATTTCTTTATTTCTCATCTCACAGCTCTCTCAGGTGATTTGTTCAGATGGTTTCACCCTAATAGGCATCCATTAACATTTTAACAGAGTTTCTTTATGCATAAAAGTTCTTCAGTGAATATTTAAACTTACCTAAATCCAGCTATAATTCACATTTCAATAAAGAGCTTCAGAAAGTATCACTCATTTCTTTTAGCTTTTTTCTTCCTTGCTACTTTTTTCTTTAATACAACACCTTACCCAGCTGAACTTGAAAAATATCTTACTTTAAATCATTCCTGATCTCTCAAAGGGCCTTCATTTCGGAGATTGTTATCCCACATTTGTTTGTAATGCTTTTTCTGTGTCACCAACTCTTACTACTCAGTGAAAAAAACCACCCTTTAATACACCTCTCTAGCAGAGAGCCCTCTGGTTCAGGGACATGTTGTCTGTCCCTGCAAGCAATGAAACATTCATGGCATCATGCTCTAGACACAGCTTAAAACTCAGCTTCATTTTTACCTCTAGGCAGAAGATGACGTACACAGGTATATTTCAAGCATACTTTTAAGAGATTTCATAAATATAAATAAAAAAGGTGTTGAAGAACATATTTTTCTGATCTGCAATGTCACTGCAAAACAGAAGCAATATGTGAAGTAGTCTGGGTCAGGCTATTCCTGAAGTAAAATCTTATTTCTCCCCAACATACGGATTTCCTTTCATTTCACAAAGGTTCCTTCAGAACAGAATTGGATTTGGACTTGCTGTAAATGATTGCAGCCAAAGCTCATATAGGTATCTCCTGTTAACAACCCACAGATCCATTATGCAGTAATGTGTGTGCCCAGGTCAGGACCTGACATCAAGAGCTATTTCTGGAAAGTACTTTGCCTTCCTTTATACCACCATGTTTAATCTTGTTAAGAGAACTTATATGAGCACGGAGATGTTAGGAGATATCTGTTATGATGTTAATACAACAAAAGTTTATAGTACTCATGAATGAGAAATTTTACTTCTGCACAAATCTCCTTTTTGTCTCTCTGCCCACCTTGCCATTTCATTTGATGCTTTATTTGTAAGTACACAAAAATTCATATTTAATAAAAACACAACAGCAAAGGAGAAATTTGATAAAAATCCAACTGAAACATTTTCAGAGAAACTATTGCATAGATTTACTAATTGATAAATAAGGAGCTGACAACCAGGAATAAGCAACAAATTCTCATTTCGATCCATTTCCAAGTCCTCTCAGAGTAAGAGCCATGGAGGAAGGGCTGATTACCTAGAGGGGCAAACCAATTATTTCTCATTTTCGACTCTTCTTTATTACCAACTAGTTTGTTCAATATTAACTCTTTATCACCTAAGAACACTGGAAGGAGCACCGTGGGACCAAGTGAGCTATTTGAATTTTCTTCAGAATCATGAAATCATTCTGGTTGGAAGAGACCTTTAACATCAAGTCCAACCATTAACACAACGCTAAACCATGTCCCTCAGAACCACATCTACACAGCTTTTAAGGCCCTCCAGGGATGGGGATTTCATCAATCCCTGGGCAGCCTCTTCCAGGTCTTGACAGACCTCCTGGGGAAGAAGCATCCTTGTAGAGAGGGGCTTTCTGTTACACTGAGGGATTTGGGTGAAGAAACGAAGAAGGATTTGCTGCACTAAGATTTGTATGCACAACATAGGAGAAAAAAAAAAAAAAAAAGAAGACAACTTTCCACTGCTAGGAATTTATCTCCAAGACACCAAAGAAGAAGGGAGGACCACACATTTCATTACCATAGTCTTGCATTCTTTATCACACTCCATTTAAAATTAAAACAAGAAATTAGCGGATTCATAACAAAGTCTATGGCTGTCCATTAAGGCCAGAAGAAACTTTGACTTGAGTTCAAGTTTTCATGATCATTAAAGGATCATTTTTTTCAAAAACAAGGCAAAAATGGTTGGTCCATCAAAGCTAAACATCCACAAGTATTTATCTTTATAAGACTGTGGTGGGTTGACCCTGGCATGGCACCAGGTGCCCACCAAGCCCTTCTATTGCTCCCCCCACCCCCGT
>WUAM01000335.1:0-71595 GCA_024336885.1 Actenoides hombroni | reverse complement strand
CCCAGGGCAGTGGTGGAGTCCCCGTGATCCCTGGAAGGGTTTCCAAGCCCCCCGTGGAGCTGTGGTGCTGAGGGACAGGGGTCAGTGGTGCCCTGGCCGTGCTGGGGACACAGTTGGCCTCAGAGAGCTGAAAAGGCTCTGCCAACTTAATTCTGTGACAATTCAGTGACAAGTGGAGTTCCTCAGGGACCTGTTCTGGGTCCAGTGCTGTTCAGCATCTTTGTCAGCGACAGGGACAGTGGCATCGAGTGCCCCCTCAGCAAGTTTGCCGATGGCACCGAGCTGTGTGGGGCGGTGGACTCGGGAAGGGATCCATCCAGAGGGACCTTGACAGGCTTGAGAAATGGGCCAGTGCAAACTTCGTGAGGTTCAGCAAGTCAAAGTGCAAGGCCCTGCATCTGGGCTGGGCACAGTTACAGCCGGGGTACGGAGTGGGTTGAGAGGAGCCCCAGAGAGAAGGACTTGGGGGTGTTGATTGCCGAGAAGCTCACTGTGAGCCGGCAGCGTGCTCGTGTGGCTCAAGGCCAACTGTGTCCTAGGGTGCAACGAGAGGAGTGTGGCCAGCAGATCAAGAGAGGGGATTCTCCCCCTTTACTCTGCTCTTGTGAGACCCCACCTCGAATACTGCATCCAGTTCTGGTGTCCCCACCATAAGAGGGACAGAGATCTGTTGGAATGAGTCCAGAGGAGGCCACAAAGATGATCCAGGGGCTGGAGCACTTCTGCTGCAAGGATAGGCTGAGGGAGCTGGGATTGGAGAAGAGAAGACTCCAGGGGCACCTTATAACTGCCTTCCAGTACCTGAAGGGATCCTACAGGAAGGCTGGAGAGGGACTCTTCACAAGTGTCTCCAGTGATAGGATGAGGGGAAATGGTTTTAAACTGGGGGAAAATAGGTTTAGATTGGATCTTAGGAAAAAGTTCTTCAATACGAGGGTGGTGAGACTCTGGAGTAGCTTGCCAGAGGGGTTGTGGATGCCCCTCCCTGGAGGTGTTCAAGGCCAGGTTGGATGAGGCCTTGAGCAACCTGGTCTAGTTGAGAGGTGTCCCTGCCCATGATGGAAAGGTTGGATTAGATGATTTTGAAGCCTAAGCCATGCTATGATTCTACGAAAAAAAAAAAAAAAGAGACCTTCAATTTGCTCAGCTGCTTCCTCTCTGTCTTATACCACTAAGCTGTCCTACAATGAGAGAAGTGGATAAATTACCAGTAAAATTGTGAGAGGTATGTACTGAGGTTATGCTGTAAGCAAGAAATGATGAGAAATGTCAGGGATAAGCAGAAAATAATGGAAGACCAAAGCAATTGTTGGGTAATAGGAGAGGAGAGAATACAGGGCCAAATTGCTAAACCCAGTGCTAAGCAGATCAGGAGAGAAATTTACATCAAAAGACAATCAACTCACTTGTTCTTATAAACTAGGGATGGTGACCAAAATTAACTGTCACACAATACTAATAGTGGAGTGACATGATTTAAGAAATACAACTGGCTCAGTACTGTCTACATTGTATCTCAGGAATATGGGACACTGTGGGAACTCTGAAGATGGGAAAGTGCCATAGAGAATCCAAGTGTCTTAGAAAAAAAACCTGAAAAAAATTACACAAGTGCCTGTGTGCAAAATAAAAAGCCTGAACTAAAGTCTAATGAAAGCAACATTAATCTTCCAATTAACTTCAGTAGACTTTTCATGGATCTTATTTGTGATCATTAAGAATGGAAAACAGGAGTCTCATGACTCATCCCTAATTATTCCAAATATTCATTTAATGAAATTCTGACTGAAGTGAAGTTGATGAAGCTCTGCAATTGATTTACAAGAAGGCAGGATCTCTGCCAGGATGACACAGAGTGAAACTAATTGAGGGAGATTTTGGTCTTACCTTAAGCACTGGTAGTAAATCTGACTTTTAATTATTGTACAAGCTGAAATAATGACTCAGGAAAAATCAAAAGTATTCCTTTAAAGATCTAGCTAGCCCACTTTTCTTAACTTTAGGATAATACTGCTATATTTAAGTTTTGATAAATAGAGCTTGACTGCCCCATTCTGCTATTGTTTGCTTTAACAGAAATGTAAGGCATTATTTGTAGAGCTACTTAGTCATTAAAAGTAATCTTTTTTTTCCAATTAAAAACATTGACTGGAAAAGCTATTCATATGAGAAGGCTGCTTTCCTCTTTCTTATCGTCCAGAAAAGCAATTAATGTTTGCACACTACCAAAAACCTTTGAGTGCATTTTGAAAACACTGAATCTTCTTAGTCATACCAGTGAGTTGTATGGTTCAATAAAAAATAAGACTTCCCATTCGTACAGGTGTATGTGTGTGGATTAGCTAAACCAAAATATGAGACAAGTTTGCTTCAAAAATTTCAGGCAAAAATTATCTTTATTTTTGAAAGTATACCCACGGAAAAAAAAAAATGCTTGCATTACTTAAGATATTTTTGATGAAAACAAAGTAAGCTACAGTGTGCCAAAACTATGATATTCCCTCACATCTCATAAAGGGAAACTTGCAAAATTACTGCAAACTTAACAAACCAACATCTCAGACTATTGTCCAGCTTCTTCATTATTCCAAAAATTGGTGTAAGCAGTCAGAAAATCATGCTACATACTTAGCAGGAATCTAAACCTGTCATAACATGCTTTTTCTGATTAGTCACATCATAACTCAGAACATCAGAGCAAAGCATACAGGTAAGAAGTCCACATAATGGTGAAAATATGATGTCACATTTAACAGCCATTCCAGCTTTGACAAGACACAACAATCTAAAGATACCCGAAAAATACTGCAATTTTGGCCATTTGGAATGTAAAGTTGATATGTTTTGGTTTAATTTCAATTTCTTTTTACACTATGAAACTTGAAGAATAGTAAATTTTATTCCTTTTGCCTATCCTAGCCAGTCTGTTTTACATATTTGTCACCCTTGACAAAAATTCACGGAAACAGGTAATCAGATGTTGAGGAGTACTAGGACTCTGGAGATATTTGGAGTGGAAGATACCTCAGAAGCACAAAAACTATACTGCAGCAACTCTAAAGTGATTGTTACACATCAGCTGGAACGAGTTTTCATTTGTCAACAGATCTGCAGTCATTGTAACTCCATACATTTACTATAAATCCATGACAAATACAAGACAAGTACAGTTATCACACAATCTTCTTTTATTGTAGGCTAGCTAACCTCAAATTTGACAAATTTTTTTGTGAAGTAAAATAATTTATCAAGGATATTTACTGTGAGTCAGATATGTGTGGAAAAATTTTAACCTAGTTTAATTTATAGGTATGTCTGAGTTCTATTAGTAAATCTGATTTGCCATATTAGCCCAAAAAGACTTCTATTACATAGTGAAATGTACCTTAGAGAAAAGGAACGAATTCAGTTGAATATTGAATGCTTTTTTCATTTCCTGATATTTGGGAAAAACTCTGGCTATGTTGAAATCAGGGGAAATTTTGCCTGTAAAGAAATAAGTTTCTGCATAGGAATCACTAAGAGGTTTCCTTCAGCTATGTCACTACATCTCCTCAGTGAACGTATGCCTTTGTAAATATGTTTACAGAACATGAATTCTTCTATACTTCTATTCCTTCATTATAGTTATAGTTACTATAGTTATTATAGTTACTATAATAATATCACATCGTGATGCATTTTGTCTATGGGTGAAAGTGCAACCTCTATCTGTTTCCAGACTGAAAATTAAACTCCAAGTTTCTTTGAGCTTGCCAGTCCTTCACAAATACCATAGATAGAAGCTACCAAAAAGTGGAGTATTATGGATGTGGCACAACTCTAAAGTACCAGATACCTTCAACTGTAATTTTTTTCTTAACCTGCCAGTGCTGTTATTTCAACTAACTTTCAAAAAAGGCATACAGTTTTGATCACATCTGCTATGAAAAACCAAGAACAATCCTTTGGTATTAATTCACAATAAGTACACTTTGTTTCATTTAGCAATGAGTGCCTTGACCTTTAAAGCATTAGCTAGGTTGGCATTATCTTCTTTGTACATTTCTTATTAAAAATATGGTCTGAGATGAGCTGATTAAGACATTTCAAACTTATGGCCTTGCCACATGTCTTAAAAGAGAATAAATTCCACACTTAAGTAATTATTTACTCAATTTCATTTAGTCTGCCCATAGCCAAACCAAACACTGTCTGCATACACAATTTTACTTAAATGAAAAGATTCAACTTTGTTTTTATGCTTCCTCCACATAAATAAAAAAACTATTTGCTTCTTGATGTTGTAGTAGAAAATGTTCATCTGTGTATGATTGTTAACTGCCATTGCTTACATTCTTATCAGACCTGTATTGAAAATATCAGAATGATGAACATAGTAGCTTTAGAAATACTCTCATAATAGACTGTAGTATAAGATATTATGAATTCTGACAGAAGCTGTCCAGTGGTTAGAGCACATATAAAGTTTGTCTAGATTTTCTGGTTTTGAAAACATCTCTCTACTCAGCTACCTGCTTCCAAAAACTGTGAGGACTGTGGGAGAAACACTGCAGACACTATATAGGTTGTATTTAGCACATGTCCATAGGAAAATAGACTGAAAAGGTGCATATAGCCTAGATACCTATGTGTGTTGATTCTGTAGTAGTGGAAATGATGAGTGATAGCAAAGTGACACATTTTCATAAGAGGAACCCTAAAAATTAAAATAGTACTATTTTGCTCATGACACAATATTAAGCCACTGACCAATAAAAAGAGAATACATTTTAGACAGCCATCATCAATTTTAAATACTTAAATATATGGCAGAGTGTATTCAACAGCATCACTTGGAGACCTACAATATTTATATGCTGTCATAAATGGACTCTACTGGAGATATATTCAGAACAAAGGCAGGGGAGTGTATAGTTCTTTGACAGACAGATTTAGCCACAAAAGCAGTTGAGAGTCAAGTAAGATTGTTGAGGATCCTCATCTTTATTCAGCTCTCGGGGCCACCAGAATATCCTGCCAAACCTGCTAGCAATTAATGAAAAATAAAAACAATACAATGGTATTTTCCACTCTCAGTCTAAAACAACTACCAACAGGAAAGTTCAATTATTTTGGAAATCAGCCATTTTTTTTACTATTGCTACTGAACACTGGAAAATATGTAACTGAAAAATAATTTAGCTGTATCTTTCATGCTTCTTGCAAATTGCAAAATAATTAGTAGCTGCACAATTGGGAATATCAACACAGTATCAAACTAGGACAACTTTGTGCCACCTATCCTACAGTCAAAACTTGAGGTAAAAGAGCTTGGTTTGGTTATCATGGTCCTGTGGCTGACCACAAGCTTGGGATAGCCAAACAGCAGCTTTGGTCTTTGATGTTTGAAACACACCTCTAATCCATATCTGCTTGCCAAATTTGATAACTGCAAGCCTCCAGCACATCTTCTCTCAAAAAATACAAATAGTCATTTCTACAGGCAGTCTGTTTGGCCTGTCAAGTGGCACAAGCAGGAGAGCAAGCCAGTAAAGCCCTGAAAAATTTTACTTACCACAGCATACATATTTCGAAGGTAATGTTAAAAATCAGCTATATCCAGTCTCTTAAATAAGAGTGGTTTCTGGGGCACAAAGCAATCAGGACAGCTCCTGTTTAGTCAATGAAAACGTATTTAGGGTACAACTCAAAACTGGACACTGCTGTATTTATAACAGGCAGTGAGTATAATGACTTTGTCTATGTGGGCTAAGCCCACCCCACTGAATAAAAAGGCACCTCCTGGTCATTCAGGTCACTGAGAGAACAGCCATAATATTATCTGAGGATGTTTAAAGAAAAAAATGGCTGAATACACGAACATAGTTGTTTAAACTCTTACATTGAAGGGTGGAGTGGCAGACAGGAACTTTACCATCAGAACAGACTACTACTCTCTTACCAGATGTATCCTTACTAATCAAAGAAGAGACCTGAGCTGGATATTTTACGGTATTTATAAGCAAAAAAACCCAATTGCTTTCCCTTAGGAGGTAAGTCTTAACCTCAATTGCCTCTCATATCCCTGATCAGGTAAATAAAGCTAAATTTGTTCTTCCTAAATATATATTTTTTAAATTAAAAAGACAAGTTTAAAAGCATTCCTGTGAAGTTCCCCATAAAAGCTATATTGGTTGCACAACTCCTGCACTATTGAGAGGGGAATCTGGGGGAACAAATACTGGTTGGACATCTGAGATATATCAGTTTATATGTTTCAGTTCCTCTAAAATAAAAAAAAATAATAATAAAAAAATCTTTTCACTTCATCGAGCTACATATTTAAGTAGGGGGAAATGTTTGTGTGTCAGTTAGAAAGTCTACATTAAACAGATGTCAATGGTGATCTTCAGGTATTGCAAAGATTTAATGTCAGTTATGAAAACCATTGCTTTTAGTCCCAGCTGAGTTTAAATCAATGTGAAACAACATTGTGGATAACATTGGTTAACATGACTGCAAATACTTCACAGGTATTTTTGCCAATTACCTCTTACTGTTCTGAAAATGCTGTCTGCAAGCCAACATCAGGGACACATTAGATTTTGCAGAAGTTCTTTTGCAGAATATCACAGACCTTCATATAACATAAAAATGTTGGAGGCAGGCATTTATGAAGTAAACTATGCATGAACATATGCATTGCCCTGAGTAATTCCTTAATAATTCACTTTGTGCCAAATAATTCATTTTTACATTAAGGTTGTAGCAGTTCATTTCTAATTCTTTTTAAAATTTAGCAATAAAGTATTAAAATATATTAATATATTCTCAAAAATCTGAAGCAACGTTACGGATTTATCCTTATCTCTTCTTTATACCTCTGTTTGTTTTCTAATATTGGCTTCTGCAATTGTCTTATTTCACCCATTACACTTTTAAAATCTACAGCATATCTAGAGACTGGAATGTAAATGTTCTAATGTACCTCTTCAAATTGCATGTTGAGAGGAAGTCCTTGTATTTAACAAAATACAATGTTTTATTTTATCTTGTGAATAAAATCTCTCTATACAGTATTCACCCAAATAAAGCAAATGCTATATTATATAAAATACTTTCATAGACAGAGCTGTTGTTATACCCTGCGGGGAGTTAACTGTGAAAAAATTTCCTGGAAGACAGTGCCCATTGTTTGCGATACACTTTCAGAGAATGAATACTCAGAGGACACACAAAGCTCATTACCTCATGCCATACTCAGCTGAATACAGAATGAACATTTTTAAATAAATGAATATCCTACCAGTTACACCATATTAACCTGTTCTTCGCCATGTGTCTGGGCAGAAGAATATTTCAGATAATGCGATCAATGACAAAGAAAAGTTCCTTGAGAAGCAAAGCAACAGTTTATTCAGATCATGAGAAGGTCAGACAATTTTTCTGGCCTGGAAGTGTTCTTGTATTGTGAATTTCAGTGTAATCTATACATTCCATCACATCACTGATGGCAAGTATTTTGGGTCTACACATAGCAGAGACACAGAAGAAGATAACCAGCTCTTCATATCTGCAAATTCCTTAACCATGGCCTTGTTCCAATTCTTTGTTATCATGAAAGAATTCTGACTTGCCTATTGCTGTGGTGGCAAAGGTCATTTTTGTAGATCTAGCTGTTTTCCTCTGCAGAGAGATGTTCTCAGCTGGGATATCCTGCAGAGTGCTGTTTGTTAATTGATAAACAAATGTCTTTTCAAACTTTTTGGTTACTGGTGTATCAGTTCCATGGAGTCCTCAGAGTTTAAAAAAAAAAAAGAAAGAAAGAAAGAAAGAAACTAAGCAAAAAATGCGTTAATTTGGGGTATATTTAGGTAAAATCAAAGTGTCTAAAGATTTGAAGAGGCCTTAGGATTATGGGAGTCATAAACAACAGGATAGAAAGAATTTTTCTCTAGAAAGAAGCTAGAAATCTGGTGTCTTTAATTCAAAAATCATTTTGCATTAACTACACTATTCTTAAACTACAGGAACTTAATTCATTGTCTGTCATTAAACTGTAACTGATTAACCAGAGCAGCTTATTAACTGTAGCAGCAATTTCACTACAATAAGTGGAATTTAGAATGAAATAATTTTTTACATTTTTTAGTCCAAGGTTCATCTGAAGCATCCAGAATTATAGGAGAGTAGACCAAGAACAAAGAGCAGACTGAAGTGAATGCCTCATTATCCAAATACCACTATCAACAACTATATTCTTGACACATTCTTAGTCACATTCTTGTCAAAAATTCCAAAACCAAACATGCTATTATTTGATTCAAATTATGGTTCAACGCCTGGTGCTGCTTATGAGCCATCTGATCTCAATACCAAGTTTTAGGTCACTGAAATCAAAAGTGCTTTAACTGACACTTCAATATAAACTACAATCTAGAAAAAGAATTACCTTGTATAGGTCAGAATTCATCAAGGATTGAATATTTCTCAAATATTCAGTTTCTGCTGGAGCTCTCTTATGCAGTAAAAATCTTCTGATTATGATATGTAGATGGTTTGTTTAGAATAACTATACAGTTTATGTTACAATGATGTGGATATTTAAAAAAAATAAAATAAAATATGGAATGTTCAATAAGGTCGTATAGATACGGCAGAAGGTTTAGTACTTCAGAAATAATGACAAAATTTATTTTAAAAATGTATATTAAACTGAGAGAACAACTTACAACCTGTAGACCACTGAAAATATGGCCATACTTCAAGAAGTCCAAAATGCATTCTAAAGAAAATGCTGTGTTTGTTAAAGGTAATCCTATGTGTTAACCCTCACATGGGACAGACAAACAGTACATCTGTATGGTACATACAAAAAGGTCTTTACTTTGCAAGAGAAAGGCTTTTGCTTTGTGGAATTCAGTCCTAGTTTATGAGGTGGTGGCCTCTAATATCCCACAAGCTAAAGGGAACAAGTCTTACATGGATAAACTCATGCACCACCTTCCCAGAAAGAAGAAGCTTTGTTCAAATACAACTTTCAAAGACAGTTTGAGTTTGCTCACTTCCACAGATGTTAGTGAGCCTTCAGCTTGCATACAAGTGTCCTATATAACTGCATAAGAACACTGACACTACAAGAGTCAGCTTTAATCTGGATAGTCCTACAGGAGCACTTCTGTGCAAATGCTGACTTATCATTTTGTCTAGGACACATGCACATTCCTCTCCTTGACAGTCTATAGAGGGAAGCTGTGTTCAAAGTCTTAGATGAATAAGTAGGAATTATGCTGGATAGGCAGTGAGGCTGGCCTGAGCTATTACGATTACTCAGAGATTTTTCTTGAAACTTAAAACAATAAACATGTAATTCTTTGTTTTGTGAAAATTCTGTCCCTGTGCTGATCCCTTTAATCAATTTTGCTTAGTTTTGATTGTTCTTCTTATACAACACATTTCATAAGATTTTACAAGAGGGTAACAGCTGATGTAGGCTAGAGTACATTTTTCAGAGTATACATTCAGCTTTCTAGAATAAACACAAAATCTACTTAGAAAATTGTGGAATCCACAAGATCATATCCCTGTGATTTAAAATGCAAATACATTTTAATTCAAATTTCAACTTATACTTCATGAACAGCAAATCTAGCTTTGCTATAACTTTTATTTTTCTTTCTCCTTTGTATTTCCCCATAAGATGTTCTCTTCCCCATCAATGTACTTAGTCTGCATCACAGAATACATGAGCATTATTACCCTCTTTCTCTTGAGCATGCTGTACTCTTTCCCAGTCCTTACAAAGAGCACTGAACTGGGAATCTTTTCGAACTTCTGTTTAATTGTAGCAGACATGCCAATTCAGGATGCCAACAATAACATACAGTAGATGTTGTGTGTGGCGTTTTCATAGCTATTGGGATAATGTTTCGTTGACAGACTGGATAATGAAGTACAATGAGGTGAAAGGCAACTTCTGCTAGACATGTGTACGTGTTAGAAGCCATGTGGCTGAAAGATTCACACAGCTTTTCAGTGAAAAACAAAAAAAAAGTGTCCTGCTAAAATGTTTCTAGTGTCTTTTTAAATTAGAATATCCTTGACAATACATAATGTTCATCCATTTAACAAAACACAGAAGTTTTAGCCTCGAAAAACTTTGCTAAATATGTCATTAAATTTGGGACCCACTCATCATGTGTATATTCACGGGTTATGTAGCTTTAACATGTACCAAAAATTGTGTTTTCCCTTCTTTGAAGACCATATTGCTAGAAATGTTTTTACTTATGTCACTTCAAGCTTTGTCCCTCATAAATCTAGAGGTAAGCATAAGTGTTATCAGCTTTCAAATTACTTCAGTGACATCTCACTGAGGAGGCTTGCACACTGCTAGCTTGAGGAACAAAGTTAAGGAATAAGTGTTACTAATATAATTTCCCATTCTTTCTGTTCATGTTCCATTCAGTTTCTGAGTTACGCTTAAAAGGTAATATTCAATATATGTACCCATAGTCCAAAGACATAAACATCTGATTTAAGAAAAAAATTACTGGTAAAAGGAACCATTCACAATGAGTTTTTGTTATTGTTTTCAGGGATATGTGACTTTGAGGGGATAAATAAAGCACTTGATTTAGGCACAGCTTGTGTATTCTCAGCAGCTTTATTTAGCACTGTTGACTCTATTTAGCACTTTGTTCTCCTTTCCATGATTCCAAAGACACTGGCCTTTAACCTGTCCTCTGCTCAACAACATTGCTGAACAAATAAACAAAGTCTCCAGGAGACAATTTCCTTAATCAAGATACAGCCACCCATCTGCATGCTGAATTTCAACAGCTCCTGAGGAAGCAAAAAACGTTACAAAGTACATGATGTGCCTTTGACAAACAATGTCAAACCTAGTGAAGGGACACTTAGGGCTGATGTCCTAGACTAAATGAAATGAGAGTCTTACTTCTGTCTTGTAATGCTTAGAACAGAATATTATCAAAATAATCTTTCATACCCAAGGTACAAAGAGAATCACTTTTTCACTTAAGTGACCTTTGGCAAATCATTCTTGTCAAGAAGAAAAATTTCAGGCTTCTGCAACAGGGCAGAACAGACAAACACCACTAACATATTTGTATTCTTGTTATGCAGTGCTAAGAGGAGTAAGAAGCCCAGAAATAGCTCTTCCTTCAGCAAGTTTTCTTGTCTCAACATCAAAGCTCTGAAAAGTAAAATGCTTTGAGAGAGTGCCTTGTCCCACAGGCTAGACACCACTCCAGCAGGAGGACCAAATGAACTGGTGCTGTGACAGCACCAAAGACAACATGCTCCATAGATGGTGCTGCTAGGGAGAGTTCAAAATCACCAGATAATCCAGAAGGGGAGGAAAGGCTAGAGACTAACGTAGGACTTTCCAGGGTTCCTTCTTATATCTCCTCTGCAACAGTTGCCTCAGAGAGGTCAGCCAGATGCTGTTCCCACATATGTGAAGGATCCTCTACACCATTCTGAAAGAGTTAAGCACCATCAAGAAGTACAACACACTGTGCCAGAGTTTCCTGAAAGTAGTTTGTCTTCATTTGAATTCATCCCAAAGGTGCACTGTAGCTCTCTTTGAACCATAGTTCTCCCAGTGGAAAGAAGAGATGTCTGTGAATTATATACAATGTTTGCTAAGTCCCTGGAAGCATGGACTTATGCAACTATCGATATATTAAAAAATACATAAATAAAACAAGGAAAGCACAAAGAAATTGATACAGACATAGAGACAAGGATATATTTTTATAAAACAAGTCATTAAATGTTTTTCATTAAAGTGTTTTTCATTTTTCTGGCACCTCTGAAATACTTCTGGCATCCAAACATGAGTTCACTACTTGAAACTGCTAAAATACAAGGCTTGATAATGTACTCTATAACATTATTCATCAATTCCTTTTACAACTTCTAGCTGCCTGCCAAATGTTCAGCGAAAATAAATCTTATCATTTAGCCCTCTGTTTATCTGTTTATTTTGTTTTTTTCCCCCTTCTTGAAGCTGGGAAAACCAACAGCATATGTCATATTTAATTCCACAAGTCCGCTCCATCTTTTTTGCCATATCCAAGTGGCTTTGAAAACAGTATTTCAAAGTATACTCTATCCTTTATAATTAAAGTAAATATGAGTACAATTTAATATAAATATGCTTGTTTTTTGTTCTGCCTTGGCATATGTCTTCAGTCAAATTTTGTTAAGAATGACACACTATTCTCTAGGTTCATGGGTAGAAAGAGTCTCACTCTTTCTCAAACCATTAAACTGACTCATTTCCATGTTGATTCTGGATGTATCAGTGTTATCAGGGAAACAGTTCAGCACTTCAGTCTGGTTTTGCTGAGACATGTGCTTTACAACTATCACATCAAACCTCTCTGTTCCAAGCATGTGGTATCTTTTTTTTCCCCTTGCAATAACACTAACAGCACCAAAAATAATGACATTTCTCTCAGTAAAGGTATTGAAGTTCATAATTGTTAATGCAAACTTGAACCGGAACAGAAATCTGCTATGTAACTGACACAATTATTACCCTCCCTCCAACAATTTATTCTCAAAAATCCCTAGTGGAGTAGTAGAGGTTAAAATACAGCATTCTTTCATGAGGAAGGAAAGCTATCCTTTAACCACTGTGCTGAATTGCTTATCCTTTATGATGCGAATACCACAGATCTAGTGACTGCTCATCTATGAAGCCTATTTTTACCTCATATCCCCTACAGTCCAGAGAACTTTGGAAGGATGGTACATTTTTTGATATTCACAGCTCCTGGCTTGCACAGTTTCCAGTTTTCCCAAACAAGGTAGGAAAGTAGTTCAGACCAGAAATTATGATTTTTATTTTTTTTTTAAACAAAATCAAAGAAAATCAGAGCATCAGGAGCTTCTAACAGTTTTCTTTCTGATGCCTTCATGTTTATCCTGACTTGCTATGTGTCCATTTCTATGGCTTTGGGGGTAGCAAAAGAATTGCTGGACGTGTGCTTGCTTTGGTACAGACAGTAAACTGCACCATCTGTCCAGAGCAGTATTGTATCAGTTCAGTAACAGACTTGATACTAGCATATGCTATATTCACATTTTTTTGTAACAGTGAAATGAAACTCAGAAAACATTTCACTGAGGACTATAAAGTTCTGGTGGGGATGAACCTCGTAGGAAGATACACCAATGAATACAATAGACATCACAAACCACTATATCAAGATTTATCCAGTGATAAGGAAATGATTGCTATTAAAACATGCATCTGAACTCTCCAGCTGTACTATCTAGAGAGTGTTCAAGTCTCATTGATTCATGATACTTCTAAGACGTATTTTTTCTGCATTAGACACGTCCTACTGCCTCAAGTGATACTGTAGTCTATTCCTCAACATCATTCATACCATAAGAAATGCAATTGCCAGGACAATCTTTTCTTTTGCTCTGCAGTCCTCAGCATATCCCAACTCCTCTGTTAGCTCTGCTCTCAATGCTGAAGCTCTCTATATCATCTCAGAGGTTCTGAATAACCCTCACATCTTTCAGGTTACTTCATTTTCTCAAGTATTTCTCTACTGCATATACTCAACAAGGCCAAGCTGACCTTGTTGGTTGGTTTGTTTTTCCAGGATCACCTTCATAACTTAATGCATGGGAAAACTTTTATGTCTGGCTTGGTGAAGTGAAAAAATTTATAAATGTTTCTTCATACAGCCTGTTTTTTAAATACACAAATAAGTTCAACTGAATCTACTTTCTGTATTGGTTACATTTGTTCATTTACAGATACCTTTTTTAACAGAAGTTGCAAAAGGACATGAGAAAGAGAAAGTGATTTCTGGAGACATAACACTAGTGGTATTTTCAAGCTTAATTTCATGAGAAAATAAGAGGGTAGTGAAGTCTCTGCCTGATACTGGTGAATTTTGGCTGCTGGATGCTGTAACCCTATTTACTCCTCCTTGCTTCCAGATCATTTTGCACATAATTTCATCTGTAATTTCTAAATATATGCAAATTATGATCAACAGAACAGTTGCAAAAGTCACTTCTTAATGATCATTTTTTGACATGAATTACTAGAATATAATAATAAAGCTTCTACCTCAAAACCAGATACTACTGTACTATTCTTTGTGAAAAATCCCCTAGAACTACTACTTCTTTTATGACCCCAAAGAACTAATAATTTCTTAGTCTTCTCAGATAGTGAGGTTTTTTACAAAAAAATTACTTGTCAGACTAGCCAGTTCTGTTTGTCATAGTGTTAACTCTTTGACTTTCTTAATACATTTATCTTAAATATTATACATTCATCTTAAATGTATTCCTGATAAATTGGTCAGATAGTGAGAGAGGTGATGATTTGAATCCTGTTGATTTGTCAACTGATGTACATATCGAATGATTAAAAACTGAAATAAAATCACAGGTATGTGAAACATGCAAAGGTCAATAAATAACTGTGTATAGAATGAGGTATATCAATGCAAACTTCTAATGTCAGGATTGTCAAAAGGCAGCATGGCGAACTTTAAAAATTATTACATCAGTTCAAGCCAAAAATATTTAAAATATGGTAATAATTCAGGGTAATTGTGGTGGGTTGACCCTGGCACGGCACCACGTGCCCACCAAGCCCTTCTATTGCTCCCCCCACCCCCGTCAGCACAGCACGCAGGGAGAGAATAAGACGCAAGGAGCCGTCAGTTGTGATAGATAAGACCCACTACAAAGACGAAGCTTTCTAAGGGAAAACTGGAGAAGAGCTGTGCCAAAAAAAGTTGTTTGAAATTATTTTAGAAAGGGTGGTGGGGAGGGGGAGGGGGAGAGGGGGAGGAGGGAGGGAAAACAGGAAAAGAACAGCTTTAATGTTTCTAACCTTTCCCTAAGCATGTAGTAGAAAGGGCTCTCGGGGTGAGTCACTCTGTGGGTGTGATTGGCAGAGTGCTGCCAAGTGGAAGAACAGTGGGGGTGAAGGGCAATTACACGAACTCATTGATGACTACTTACATGAAAAGGAATTACTACACAGCAGCTACTCTTAGTGCTACTACTGTCTTTTGGGAAAGTTGCACAAAGAGCAGCTCTACACTATGAGCTTTTTACTCCTTGCATTTGTGCACCACTGGGGTACGCTGCCCTAATATCACAGAGGGGTGATTGCTATTGGTAAATTTCTGAGTTTAGGCGAGTCAAAAAAATAAACTCTCTCACATCATTCCCCTTTTCCCAGTTTCTTATATTCTGTGTTATGTCCATCAGGAGAAACATTCTAGCAAAATGTAGCCACTGTCCCTATTAGAGCCACTTTTCTAGTGACAATCTTGATATATATTGCTTTCCAGTGATAAAAAAAAAGTGCCTCATTCACTCTTTTTAAAATTCCAGTGCATTTAGGAAATACTTCCCTTTTTGCAAACCTCTGTTCTCCTTTAATTTTTCCACAATTCTTTTTTATCCCTGTAGACTAGAAAAAGTAGGACACTTTTTTTGGATAAAATGCCCGTAAATTAACATATGTCAATTTATTTGTTCTTTACATCCTTCCTCTTCAAATTGCCAAACAGTTGTATCTGATTGATTTGAACCCTGCAGTCGCTTCTTATTGAGACTAAAAGATATTTTGCCACGTTATTGGCCTTGATAAAGATTATCAAAAGAGGAAATTCTGGTATTCCTCTATGTAGCCTTGAGATGATGTTCCCCAGTGTATATTACAAACAGCATGCCATTAGCTCCCAAGACACAGGATTATCAGAACATAAACCACAGATTGTCTCATATTTTATGGATACAAGACACATTCTAAATATTTTCAGGGTAAACCAGGGACTGCAGGATTTATCTCTATATACTCCAAGCTCAAAAATTATAGACCTTAGCATCATTTCTAAAACCATGAAAGTCTCTTCCTTCTTGCCACACTTTTTTTCTGGGTGAACTTATTCATTCCTCAGAAAAGAACCATAAAGCTAGCAGAAAATTAAAATATGCCACTAACTGTAGATAGTCAAGCAAAATAGATAATGTAACATTTAAACAAAGTAGCAACCTGTGGCAACCATACAGACTTCTGGAACTAGTGCTACCCAGCACTACTCTAGTTCTAAGTGTTCAACTCCTTCCTTGGAGTTTGCAGCTTCCTGGGATGGAAGGAGGTCCCAGGCACCGTGCCAAAGGCTGGCTAGAAAGGTAGGTCAAAGGAAATGAGAGCTCCTTCCCTCATGCTGGTAAAAGTTAAGGGAAGCTGAAGCAGTTCTCACAGAGATGCCCCAAAATTATCTTGGTGAAAATTATTAGAAATTTTGAGCTCTAGAAAAATCCTTACTAAGGATGCAACAAATATTGAAAGTTTCTGGAAAAACAGAACAGCATCTGGAACGAGCCAATGAAAGAAACAAAATACATAGAATTTCAGAGCCTCTGGAATATGCAAAGCTGGGTTTGGTGGTAAAATCTCCAAGCTGCTCCAAATCTGCCACTGAAAGTTCACATCCAGTTCTCCCAGCTTCCACCACCTTCACCCACAAAGTCTTAAACTCCCTCCGCATTTTCTCTAATCCCTTTGGTCTTCCTGGAAGCACTTTGAAATCCTCCTCAGCAAAGTGTTGAGGAGCTGTACTGACATGTGCCGGCAAATGACTCAGTCAGCAGTACAAGTGGTAGAAGTATGAGTGAATACAGTATTAACTTCAGTGCTGAAAAAACCCAAACCACCTTTCATGTTAAATACAGTTGTCCTGTGCACGACATGACCCCATCTGTAAAAGGCAATGAATAAGGAATGGAGAGCTGGGCCCTGAGTTTTGTCATTAACATTGTTCAATGATAAAGGTAATTTAATTCTTAAACAGCCAAACTTAATCCCACAATTTAATCTATTAAAGAACTAATACCATTACTATGAAAACATCATTTCCAGTTGTTAGACTCTTTTTCCCTCAATTAACTTCTACCATCTCATCTAAATATATAGGCTTCATATCTTCCTCATGTCTCTACATTTATAACGGTCAGCAAGTCAGACAATTTTATTTCCATAACTGTTTCATTTGTGGATTTCAAAGCACTATCCACTGGCTCAAAAGCTTTATTATTCCTATTTTACATCTGAACAAGTTTAAACACAGAGTTTAAATTATATGACTCAATATCACATAGTAAGATGATGGCAGAGTCAATATTTCCTATTTCTTAGTTAACCAGTATCTCTCCTGAAACTAGGGTATTTAATAATACAGAAGTCGCATGGATTAGCTATCACATACAAATTGTGAATGTGGAGGACTCCTGGGTGTTTGTTGGCAACTCGGAAAGGAAAATAATTAACAAATGCAGGCATGTATCTGTTATTCTGGGGCCTGAATTGCCAGCAGAAAAATGTTGAGAGTCTGAAAAATGAAGAAAAGGCTTTACTCAAGAGAAATTAAATACAACTCTCAAAAAATTAGAGACTTTTCATGTTTGTTTAGAACTAGTCTGTAACATGAAAAACATTTAAAAACCTTGAGAAAAAGTTAGAAGGCCTGGTCCAATACATATAAACACTACCCACAGAAGGTGGCATCCATGATACCTTACCCCATAAAGTTTCGGTCTGCTGTCTATGAAGATGACCCGACTTCTGGACAAATTGTAGCCTCGGCACACTAACTCCACAGTCTAGACTGGACTGGAAGAGGGAACTGACATTTCTTTCTTGTAAGTTCATCCTGACGAGGGAAGGAGGAGTGACAATGGAGTTGGCAGAAGAGAAAGCCCAGTGCCATCTGTCTGCAGCCTGTTTAAGACAAGTTAGTGCTACAACTAGCAGCAGTGCATGAAAGAGGGGAGTGTCCGAGGCCAAAGCAAGGTTTTGCAGCATCTGTCTTGTTGCTGACCTATTCAGATGGCATCCAGTGCTGGAGTTACACTACCCCCAGGGTTTCCCTAAAGTTTTATGCCTCAGGACATCTTCCACTTCTCTGCTTCTGCCTCTGGGCTCTTCATACCAACACTCAGGTCAGGTCCCTGGCACTCAGGCTAAACTAGGCTGCCCACCTTATCTTTTCTGCACTCTGTGAAAGAGAAGGTGTATATCTTCAAACCCATTTTTCATTTATGTTGCCAATTGAGTTTCTTTTTAAAAACAACAAAACTTTGGGTCTCATAAGCCTAACAGTGTGTACAGAAATGGAAGGGGGGAAAAGGTACTGGGAGAAAGAGGTAAAACATAGAAAGATGAAAGATAAAAGAAACATCCCCTCAGGAAGTGCCAAAACTGTTTTTTTAATTTATTTACCAAGTCTTAAGAAAGTTATTGGGAAAGAAAGATAATGAAAATTTTCAAAAGGCCATTTCCAGTAAGTTCAGCAAATTTCAAACATCTCTAAGAATAATTATCAGTTTAACTTTCTAAGGTAATTCAAGGAAAGAGAAAGTAGCCTCAGAGTAATGTAAATCATCCCTTAACAGGGTCATGGCATCAAACATGGTACATAGGCTGACATTTTACTTTCTAATAGACTGTCATTATTAAACCAAGGAATATTTACTTTTAGCTACAGGATATAAAAGTTTCCTCATGATTTTGTTAGTCCAACAAAGCATTTAAATACGACACCTGAGCATTTAAAGTTGTTCCCATTGTCTCTTAGGGGTTTTAGTAAGATATCTTTGCATCACTCAACTGGGGTTTTATTTTTGTGTTAATAGTGTCCCTACTTTAAAGAAACAGCACACAGTAAAAATATAGACTAAGAGCATTCTGATCATTATTCACACATCAAACCAATACAATCCATTCTGTGGGATGCCACTGTCAAAACTGAATCACATCAGTAAATTATTTCAACACCTCTTTCCAAGCACGGGAAAGGAGAATTACAGCTTAGTAAACATATGATTCTTAAGAGAAAGCTAAAGGAGGAGAAGAACTTATCAGTCACAGGATGACTATGAGCCAGTGATTAGATTTACTATGGAAAAAGACAGGTATGATCCCTGATGTAACTGGAAAGGTATTTCCAGCTGAAAAAGATTAGCTGGCACCCTGAGACATCTGGCCTAGTGAGCGTCATTCATATTAAGAAAAAAACAGGGAAGTTATACTGGAGCAGTAGCAGAGAAGGGCAAACAGAAATTCAGAAAAATGACAAGTCTTTCTTGCAAGAGGAGACTGCAAATGCTCAATTTCATCACATGGGAACTCAGGTAAAATATTATTGCTTGCTCTGAATGTCTATGACATTTCCAAGTAAAAGATAACAGAATTTGTGCACAAAGGGGTGGCAAATTGCACTAAGGGACTATCAGTGACCAACTTTTGGACTAATGGGTTACATCAAAGGTATTCTGGTCTGGTTTGGGCCAGAGGCTTGTCAGATGAACATCAGTGGTTTGGAGGGGATTATCAAGAAGTGCTCATTTAATGTGCAAATTCAGCAAATTAGAAGAATGGCGAGCATACTGCAGAAGAGGAAGAAAATTCAAAGGTAATTCAATAAGGGGAATTGAAAGCTCTACACATCAGCAGGGATAACCAGCTGTTTAAGCACCTTATAGGGAATGACTGGCATCAATACTGTGGTGAGGTACTAAGACATCACTGTCAATCACAAGCTAAATATGAAGCTAAAAGTTGTTTAAAAAGTTCATGTGGGAATTGTAGCAGGAGTATTGTCTGTGAAATGAAGCAGCTCTCCTTTATCAGTAAGGCCTCAGCTGGTATAGAGTTACTATCATTCAGGAAGGATATAATCCAGTTAAAAGTAGCCTGAAAAACACTAAGGAGAATTTTTAGAAACCTGGAAAAAATGTTCTATAAGGAACAGTGGAAGAAATCCAGTTATTTAGTTTAGAAAAGGGACAATTTAAGAGACATATGATAATATTCTTCAATATTTGAGATGTAGCTCTACTCAGAAAATGAGAAATATTTTTTCACATTCATTAAAAGTGGAAAAAGAAGTAGAGAATTTTAGAAAGGGGCAGGGGAATATTTTCATAGATATTGAGGCCTAGCAGTAAGATAATGAATTACAGAGACAGACAGCCAAAGGGAGTTTATGGTCTCTGATGCTATGTTGCTGGATCATGAATTTGGATATCATCTGTCAAGAACCATGTAGACAATCACAGGATCCAGGATCCAAGGTCCCAGTCCTTTCCCACTGCACCCACCTAGTCCTCTCAGCAGACTGCAGCTCTGCACCCTTCAGCATCAACTCATGACTGACCAAAGTCAGTCATTGTAGAGTAGAACCACATGAAAGTCATGGATGGGTTTGGGTAAGGTTTGTATTAATTCTGCAAATTGCTGACAAGTAGAAAGGAAATTCTGATGGATTCTTGAATACCATCTTTGTTATATTTGGCTTTTCCCTCATCTTCTGACACCTCAACCTCTGCCAGAGCACCAAAAAAAACAGCCCTTCTTGAGAATTAATCATTAGCTGCCCTGCCATTTCTGTGCCAGGTGACAACCCTGCCACTGCCAGCTGTGACAGCACCTGAACCCAACCACCCAGCACTGTCAGGAGCTCTTCTGCAAGCAGTGACAGGCTGCAGAGACATGGGAAACACTTTTCTGAAACATGGTGACTGACTTGGCACTCCAGAAACCCCTCTGAAGTGACAGTGCCCAAGTGTGCTCATAGCTGTAATTAGCCTTCCTTTCAAGATCGTCACTGCTGCTCTGGGGACAAACCAATTCAGTCAGCAATAGGTTTTGTGTGTTTTCTTCAGTTCTCGCTGTGATGTCTGGTCTAGCAGATCAGTGTCTTTTAATCTCTTTCTCTGGCAAAACAGTCCCATCACCACCCTGGGGGAGTGGAATCCTCTCTTACAGTAATAAACCTGGCTGTTAGAAGGTATTTGAACAACCATTTTGGTTTGCCTGTCCCCCTGGTAGAAACTCCCTTCCAATTGCTCTCATTTGCACACAACCCTTTATAAGGACACCCACACAGCAGCACGCCTCACAGTCAGCCAAAAAACATTGATGATTCCTAATGCTCCACACACCCCTTTTCTGAAGTGATTGTGCCAACCACCATGGAGCAAAGGCCCTTAACAACAAGGATCAGAAACAAATTAAAAGTATTTTCTGTCTTCTTGCAATGAATATTTTATTTCTTCAACATCTTTGGTTTCAACATTGCGGAGACAAATCCCCAGCTGGGAAAAATCATGGTAGTGAGTTGTCCTCCGAGGAACAAGAGTGATTTATATCAACCAAGGACGAGGCAGCATTTGGCAGGACACTTTAAAAGAGGAAAAAGTCAAATTCTAGTAAGGCTGCACACTGAACACTAAATTTCAGCTGTTTAATACTGGCTAGTTACAACAGTACCGGAGACTTCTTTCACTACCAAATCCAGTCAACTGCTGTCAAGCCTGGATGGGCCATCTCCTGTCCGTCTGCACCAGAAAAGCACCTCAGGTGGGAGGCAATGACTCCTCAGCACTTGGGTTAACACTGCCCCAGGGCAGAAGAAATTACAAACATGATGAAGACAACTCAGAATCATAGAATCATTCTGGTTGGAAAAGACCTTTAAGATCATCAAGTCCAATTGTTAATCCAGCACTGCCAAGTCCACCACTAAACCGTGACCCTCAGCACCACATCTACACAGCTTTTAAATCCCTTCTGGGATAGGGACTCCACCATTGCCCTGGGCAGCCTTGGGCCAGGCCTTGACAACCCCTTTGGTGAAGAAATTTTTCCTCATGTCCAACCTAAACCTCCCCTGGTGCAACTTGAGGCCATTTCCTCTTGTCCTATCACTTGTTCCTTGGGAAAAGAGACTGACCCCCACCCGGCTCCTTTCAGGGAGTTGCTGAGAGTGAGGTAGTCTCCCCTGAGCCTTCTTTTTTCCACAGTGAACACCACCACTTCTCTCAGCCACTTCTTAGAAGACTTGTGCTTTAGACTCCTCAGCAGCTTTGTTGCCCTTCTATTTATGGGTAGAGAGAAGAGGTTATGTACTGAGTACTCAGTACTCAATACCACATACTGAAATACTGGTTTCTCTCCTACTTTTCTGCAGCCACTTGATACACATTAAGAGTTTCGTAGCAGCTCTAGGTCCTTTTTAAGCCAATTTCTATGTGTGTATTAAGATAAGATTTGGCACGCATTGTTGCAGAGGGCAGATTTTAAGTAGACATAAATCATCCCAGCTTCACTAAAGCCAACATAATCTTATCAAGAAAGGCTTACATGCTCAGATAAATTGATGTCATGGTAGTGAAATCATTGATTTATAATGAATGAGTTAATGTAGGTTTATGCCACTTGAGGAACTGTCCTCCTCCTCCTCCTCTCCTATCGCCTTCCTAAATTATTTATAACTTTCAAAGGCTAGTCAGGCACATCAGCATGTAATTGTGGGTCCGCATAAGCAGGTGCACAGCAAGTAAGAGGTGCATGTTACACTTATTCAAGTGCCAACAGTGATTCCAGCCATGGAGGTATCTGTTCCTTTTGGTCCACATCACTCATTTAACCTGAATTCACTTCTCATACTCCTTTGACAGAGCAAGACCATCAGGGTTACACTAGAAGTGATGGCATGCACATGAAGAATTAGAAATCAGAGAGGAGAGAAATATAAGGCTAGATATTACCAGAAATTTCTCACCAGAAGTCTTTCACGTCTACCCGCCACCTCCAAAATTATCAGGAAATTAAAAATTTCTGGAAAAATAAATCAAAACTCCCATAGCTTATTTCTGTAATGGAATGTAGTGAAAGGACAAGTCCAAATAATGTCTCACTTCAGCTGATCAAAATGTGACAACTGCTTGGTATTATTTCAAGTCAAGTTTCTATGTGACACTAACTTTCAGGTTCCTTTTACATTCTGAAATTCAATAAATTCCAGCTCTTCTAAGAAACTAGAAATTAAGGAATAAGTTTTCCATCACCTCTCCTTTATGACTGATGTCTAGCAGTCACTGCCAATATCTTTGTGGCTCCAGATGTAAGATACAAGAAAGAAAATACCTAGTCTTTACCAAATTATTTATGTTAAGCAGGAAATTATGTTGTCACACAGGCACTTGGCTTGAGTGTAAAATCAGAGAATCCACGCAGTACAAACGCAATATGTCTGACCAAAATATTGTAACATTTTGTTGCAGCTATTTTTCCCTCACTGTGATTTCTCACACATGGTATTTTGGAGGAAAGTAGGTTTTTTTCGTTCTGCTTGCTCTCCCATTCAGCAGCCCAGACCTTCTCTGGGATCACACTTGTGAGCAAGTGTGTGCAAAACACCCTCAAAATAGAGTTCTTCTCTTACATATTTCATGACCAGCTTTCAAAACTACAGATGATTGCACTGCTCACAGAGGGAAAAGGTAAATATAGGGTGACTCAAATCTCTCCTTCAATGAATTTGGAGACTGCAGGCTTCATTAAGATTGTCTTGATTATAACCCTCTATTGAACCAGCAAGAACTCCACTGGTGACTCTTGCCTGCAGAAAATGGAGGTACCACCAGCTCTACTTGCTTTTGAGAAATAGTAGAACTTTGCCTGTCAAAAAAATCTTCCCGTCCCTGAAGATATCTGTGGTAGAATAATACTATTGTCACTATGTGTTCCATACATGATCAGCTGGCTCTCAACATATTTGCCAAGGGCTTGCAAGCCTTGCTTAGCTAACCTGGATGTAATGCATAGCTATGGTTACAACATAACACACTGATTTGAGCACTTCACAGGAAATCTCCCCCAAAATGCAAAAAAACTACTAATACTTAGTATACAAGTTCTCTGCATGAAATCTGTTGTTTCATGTCATACTTAAGGAGAAGGACTTGAACCTTGTAAAAGTAGTGTTTCATAATTACTATTCAACATACATATATAATTTTAGACAATGTAAGGTAGTATTTTCATTTCCCATTTAAAGGAAGAGTCTGAAAAGGAAAAATAAGTCCTAGTTTGCTAGGGATACAAGACTGTTTTACTGTTCAAAAATGTAGTATTCTTAAGTACCTTGCCAAAATCATTAAGAAACTTGTCTTTAGTACACAGCAGAAAAGCAAACACCTATCACAGTCTCAAGTTTTTTTTCAGTGTGCAATTGTGTGAACAATGAGCTAGTGGTTTTTATAATGCTAGTATATTTTTTCAGATGTGTGCATAATTATCTTAAACTGGAGGGGTTTTTTTCCCCTAAGACTATAGCATAATTTAAGATATGTGATCCTGACAAGATCATGCCTGCTCCTTTGAAGATGGAAGAGGATACTTCTCTAGATTCCAATTAGAAGTCTGACTGACTGTAATAAGGTTCCCTATTGAGATTTATAACAAATGGACAGCAAGGATTAATTATTCTGCAGTATTAGCATGGCAATCTAACTAATCAAGCATTGAAACTAATTTGCTTACTTTGTTGATTTTGACACAGATAGTATTTCACCATTAATTATTACAGATTTCACTAGTTCAGTTAAATAACGTGAACTACTCAATTTTAGTGACAAGTTTTCTTGGTTTAGTTAAGATTTATAACCTGGAAGCTACAAATGGAGCCTGATGTTTGCTCGTTTTTGGAAGGCAACATGCATCCACGTCTTCTGCCTATGAGCACCCAACCAAGACAGATAGCAGGCAATTGGCCTGAAAACCTGAACCCTGCTAACAAGTTTCTCACTCCACACTCAGAGGAAAGCATCCAGCACACTAATCACACTGTTTTTATCAGTAGCAGCTATTTTTTCCCCACACTACTACCTCTGGCTTTGATTTGAGTGCTACTGAAGGGAAAGAGGGAGGAAAGAAATAAAGGAAAGAACATTTTCTCCTCAAAAAGCCCATCCAAGTTGCTATGAGGTGCAGTGTTATTTTTCAATGAAAAAAAGGCGCCCCAAAACAAAACACAAGCTACAATATATGATATCACAGTTCCTCATTACTTTTTGCTACCGTAAATGTCACAGGACTGACTGATGCTAGCACAAAATCAATTCAGTGCAAAAAACAAATGTAATAACCCCCCAGAGATGAGTTCTTCTGACTGTTGAATACAGTCCTAATAATAATACTTGTGTGCATATGCATATGTATTTTTACTTCAGTATAACAGTTGCATCCTCTCCCTTAACACCATAGGTTACCATCCAGCTACAAGTTGTGTTTTCAAGGACTACAACAATGTCACAGCTATATCAGTGACCCCTGGTAGAGCTGCCCTAGTGGGAGGGGGATGGGGGAGAAGTCAAACTTCTGAACAACAAAAACACAGCTCTGGAACTTTGTCTTTGCTAAATATCATGCTTCACTCAATGTGATTGTAGCCAAAGATCATTATTCTCTTCATGAATGCTGGGGTTCATATCCATATAGCACTAGCTATTCCACTACTCAAAATGTCTCCACTTACTGTCTGAAACATTGAGGGGGGGTGGTGGTGGTGCATGATTTTTGTGTTAAAGACATAGTCACAGTCAGGCCCTCGGGCTCATGCATCATTGACCAGGATCTGGAGGTGAATCTCAGTGGATCTCTGGTGGAAACATGTTTTCTATAACTAAGAAGCTGCCCAAAGAAATGGATTTAATCTCATTCTGTTAGCAAAGGCATATCAGGAATCATAAAAATGAAATGAGCTGCTCTCCAAACCCCAATATATAATCAGCTACACAGTGCCCACATGATAAAAATCCCTGATTATTGTTGCCTACTTTAATTGTGAGGTCAACAGCAGTGGAAGGAATACTCTGGGAACTTACTTTCAAATCTTTACTAATTGGCACTCTCAGTGTAACCTAATTAAGGATCTTTTTATAGAAAAAAACATTAAAATTTTCATTCAAGCCTTAAGAACATGCGAAAACACAGAAAGTAACTCCAACATAAATATGTACTAATTAGCAACTTAATGAGACAGCCAATCTGCTATTAGGATAATTCCAGACAGAGTAATTGTGACAGAGAAATGTCTGGTGACAGTGCAAGTTCTATAAGACATAACATGATTCACTTGTATTCATTACCAAAACAGCTAGGATTTGTTTCCCCACATGAAATTAGGGATAGGCTGGGTCTTTATAAGCAATAGCACAATCTAAGGAAATGAAGAAACGTAACAATTTATAACCTGAAAGCTTTGCAGGACAAATCTTACAGCCTCACCCTTTGCTCTGTGTCTGCAGGTATAGCAAGAAGAACACGAAGTCAACTATGTGTATGGCACGTTACGGAAGAACTGGACAGAGATCAAAGCTCTTCCATCGCCTACCACACCATGCACAATGCTACCTGACATGCTGACATCACAGCATGTCATGTCCCGGGTACTTAAGGTTATTAATCCCCAAAACTCTTACTTGAGGGAGAAAGGGGAAAAATCTCTAAGCTGAATGTGAAGCTCCAGTAGTTTTCACTGGGTAGTGCAGCTCCTTCCTCTCCTGCATATCCGTGTAGCTCTCCTCTCAGCGTATCATTCTGTCTGCTTTCATTACCAGCATCTCTAAAGAGCAAGAGAGTAAATCTTTAAGAAACATGTGAAAAACATGGGTTAGCCTGTCAGCTTTAAGTAACTCTGTGGTATAGTCACCATATAGAAGTCTCAAAAATAAACTCCTACTAGTTAAATAAAAACAGGTAGCCCTTCGGAAGTCAGAGATCCTGCTGGTGCATCCCCAGCAACACAGACCAGTACTTATCTCCCTGTCACACATGCAGTTATTAGACATCAGAGAATCAGCTGTGAGGGTTTTGCAGGAGACTGCAAGGGGAGACTGAAATTTTAAATATTGTTAGTCAAATACTGGCATTGGGAAGAAGGTAATTACAGACATTGCACTAATGAAGAGAAATAATTTCAAATTCACTCACAGCTCAGGAATGCATCCTCTCATGTTTCAGTTCAGCTAAACTGATTTTCTGCAGTGTCAGAGGAAAGCAAGTGCTTATTTGGAAGCAAGCTCATATCCCTCAAGGGCAGCCATGCAAGGATGGCGTGTGGCAAGAATCAAATGACAGCCCCTGCTATGGAAGGGAAGAACTATTACTGACCATATCCACATTGGAAGCGAAGACCTTTAAGTTCAACGCTGATTACCATCAAGTCACTTTGACATGCTGATGTGTAACAGGAAAAAAAATCTAGCTGGCTGACTATAGACCATTTCCTGTCTGGAGGCATATTGCCTCAGCATCTGAAGCGATCTTTCGAATTGGGTTCATCTTTGGCCCAACAGAAAACCTCCAAAAGACTCCTTCCTGACTCAGCTACCTTCCTCACATTCTGAAAAACCTCTTCTCATTTCTCAACACATGCCAATCAAAGGATGCACACAGCCTCTTCCACATCCTCCCAGAGCCTTTTTTGTGGACTTTCAATTTCCTTTAAATTGCAGAGTCACGAAGCCTCTCCCCGTGAAAGCCACTCACATTAAATCATTTTACCGGGCAGCAAATAATCCAGCAGTGAAAAGGCTTCCCAGGCTAGTCACAAGAATAAAACACAGACTTGAGAACACTAGATAGTGTTTGGTTTTTTTAATAGTACCAGATTTTTTGGACAAGGAAATTACAGTGCTGAGTTATAGAAGGCAGTGTGGGTTTCTTGCAGCATTCACTTGCTGTGTGACTGACAGCTCCTATATAACTGGGGAGGAGCAAGGGAACCACTAACTAATGAAGTATTTGTGGCTGTGACAGCAGGAAAAGCCATGAACTATCAGCCAGGGAATAGCACTGCCTATATCAACAGCTATTTTACTACCAAATAAGACAGTAATTATAAACCCAACGTGATGAAAAATTTGGAGACCCAGACACAATGATAAGCATAACAGACAGTTCATTGGAAAAGGAGAGGAAGTTTAATAAGAGAAAGCACAGCCTAATTTAGTTTGCAAGTAGGTGGAAGTCATACAGAAATGTGCTGAGGACCAAGTTTGACTAAAGTGACAGAGACTTGAAGGACATAAGCCACATTAAATTCAGAATTATTACTTGGAAACAAAGAGTAGCCTCTTCCTTCACTGTGACTCTACAGAAAAAGTAATCTGAAACGGTGGATCAGAAGACATGAAAACTGATATTAGCTCAAACTTATATACTGCTTGACAAAACTAATACTCTGCTAGGGTGAGTACAATGAATACAATGAAATGGCAAAAATAGCTGTAATAAACTATGGATTTGAAGTATGCAGTAAAGCCCTCTCTTGATCTCTCTTCGAGGAAAGAAACATCAATGCACAGTGAATGTTTTCAAATAACAATTAAGAAGCACAACATTTATTTATTCTATGATTCTATGATTTCAAGAATAATAATCCACATATCTCAAATAAAATAACACTTGCTATTATAATCTGAATACAGGGGCAATAATAAACCCCACACAGCATCACCACCACTCTAAGGGGCCACTAGGGAACATACTTGACCATTTTATAGGTACCAATTTTGTTATTAAAAATGAAATTTTAATTTAAACCTGCTGATTGCATTTGTTGTTGTTCCTCCTTCTCTGTATCTTTGTACTCACCTGGTTTTAAGGAACACATTCACCTGGTGAATTTTGTTTTCCTATAGCTTGGTTTTCAAACAACTTTTTTCCCCAATAGCATGACTCAAATATACAAACTGAAAGGAATCACTATATTCTGCTACCTTCTTTTTTTGATAGCATGAGATAAAGTAAGCAGGTTGGCTTCTGTACACAACACTAGATTATTTTGGTTTGGTATCCACATGGGAGACTGTAGAGATGTGAAACAGAGCAAAAGAGACCTGCAGAAAGTGTTACATTGTAGATTAAGACCAAGGCTACAGGTTTGGCATGGTGGCAAATTTGCCATCTTATCTGCTTTAAAGAATCAAGAGAACTTGCCAGAACCAAGCTTTTGTGGGAAACCAGGCTGAGAGCATGAGGCAAGGAAACATGCATCATCTTACTCATACTCTTGTGTCTGCACTGAGACCATAACTAACTTTAATAAAACATCAAAGTTCTGTGCTTTAGGCAGACATCTCTAAGATGCAGGGAGAAAATTTAGCTTTGGGAAGATGGACAGCCTCAGAGCTATGATCTCTCTTACATTAGGTAAAGTGTATTCCTTCCTTAGCACAAGTAGACCTCTGTCTATCATCTGTTCTTGTGTCATACAGTTCAGCTGTCTTGAGAAACACAATATTTGACAAAACAAAAATCTCTGACCAAAAAGAGGATCCAGGTAAGAAAAAAATTAGATTAAGACAACACAGCTCAAGCTTGACAGTTTCCATATCTGCCAGCTTGTAGGACTTTCTTCCCCAGCTACAAGACAATCACCCCAGATGCATTTTCTGCCCTCTGCTTCCAAAACACATGTGAACACACTTGCCCCATCCTTCTGCCATGTACCAACAATAGGAATTCTAATGTACACATAGCAGGAAACAGCTTTGTTCTTAGTCGGACATTTTCTTATATTTACATATCAGGCAAGAAAGTTGGAGACTTTCCCTTACAGATGATCAACAAGATCTTTGCTATTCTAGCTAGCTAAGATATTCTTTCCCCCTACAATTGTGAAATAGGAACAGGTGACCTGAAAATATTCTGTAAGTACATGCTCAATCTCTTATTATATGATATCACTTGTGAGGATTTCATGTATTAGAGTATGTCAAAATACCTGGTGAATATTTCCAAAGAATAAGTGCATTTGTCAGCAACTTTACTGGTGGAAGCAAGGACTGAAAATACTTCTCCAGGAGAAAAATACAACCTGTATTTGTTTTGCTGTTTGCTGTTACATAATACTCACTGACTTTGCAAGAAAACATGCATTCATCATCTCTTCAGAAATTCTTCAGTTAATGGAACTAACTCTAATGAATAATGCTGAAACTGTGCATGCTCTGATATTCAAATAGATTTTGGCTGGCTTTTTTTTAAATAACCAACATTTTGAGGGCTGCTTCCCAAATTAATGCCTCATTAATTCAAGGCATAAAAGCCCCAACAAAACAACTGCCCCCTAAACCCATGGTAAACACAAGATTCATAGCTGCATAGATTTAATATGCTACATCTACATGGTCTGTGAGAAAATCCAGCCTTAAAAGTGCCATGAATCTGGAACTAGTAGCCCATCAGCTCGGAGAAACCCTGTTGCAGCCAGGCCAGCTGGGCTTCAGCATAAGCTCAGCACCAGAAGCAGTCTGCTCATCAAAGATGAGTTGAGAGCCTCAAGGTAACAGTGACGGAGGCAAGGCAACATCCCCACATTTGTATCAAAGGTGAGTGCATGTTATGATTTAACCTCTGCAGGCAACTAAACACCCACAGTCACTCACCCACTGCGTCCCTGCTCCTGCCTCCTTCCACACCCCTTCCAGTGAGACAGGAAGAAGAATCTTTCTTCCTAGAAAGAAGGTGAGACCCCAGGGGTTGAGATAAGGACAGTTTAATAAAACAACAAAGAGAGAAGAAAACACCAGCACTAATGGTAGAACTAATGAAATGAGAGACAAAGCAAGTGATAGAAGCCAGGAAGACACTGCCTGTGCTTGACACACCAAAATTCCCTGCTTCAGCCACACTGAAGCAAGTTGAAAACAGGTGCCCCTACCATGGGCAGCCCTCCCCTTATATAGGGGTGTGACTCAGGGTGGTATCAAACATCCCCTTGGCTGGTTCAGTTGCTTATCCCAGCTGTGTCCCCTCTCAACGGCTTGGGCCAGCAGCTGCTGGTGATGAGTAACTTGCACCTAAGCCAGGACAGTGTGGAAGGAAGGAGCTAATTCAGGTCCAGCAGTAACATGTGAAGGTAGGTCAACCACCTGCACACTCCCTCTTTGATCAGAAAATTCCTGCAAGCAAGCACACCCCCATAATAATTCACCTGAAATGTGGGAGTACTTACAGCTTGGAAACAGGACACCAGTTAAGGCCAGATCCTTTATAAAAGGGACAATTTAGACACAGTCCCAGCCCAAGAAAATTCACTGCATAATATATGCATAACATACAATGTAACAGGAGAGGAAATCAGCGAAAGGGCCTCCCAAAATCTAATGGCCACTTGGACTACCACCCAAACCAAGATTTCTTCAAGCCCAGCAACATTTTCCTTGGACTATCCTTTCTCTCTAGCTGTTCTTTCTGCATATGGTGCATTTTTGGTTAAATTAATTTCAAGTGGATATGAACCAGACATTTTAAAAGGTAGTTATTTGGTCTCAGGATAAACAAACATTAGTCCAGTTCTATTATGTCAGTATTTTAGAAAAAGCCTGCAGAGTGCCAAACTCCATACAAAAACGTCCCATTTGTCCCCACCGCAAATTGAATAAGAAAGCATCTACTCATATTTGTAGACTGGTCTTTAATTTAATGATGCTGAAGTTTATAGGATATGAAAAGCCTGCTTCTTTTTAGACAGGATGAGACGTGAACTATTCTTGTTGCATTTGTCAAATGTTTAGAGTATTGCAGCCAGAGTTAGTTAATGGCAGAAGACAGAATTGAGAATGGTGCTGAACATGTGGGTGGGTCAGGCAGCCTGTGTGAAGCATCGAGGGCTGGGACACAGCTCTGTGCTAGGTAAGGAGGAGAGAGGCATCCAAAGAAACGCAACATTTCCTAGCCTCATAGATGAGCCAACCACATGGAAAGAGCAAAGAAGAGCAACGAAACAATATATTTTACAGTGGAAAGAAGATTAATTACACTGAACATTATCTATTTTCTATTCTACCATACCCCATATGAAGTACACTAACACTTCCTTTCTTATCTCCCAGCTCAGCCCTCCAGGAGGGGAGGCAGGACTCTTGATGTGTAACAAGGCTGACCTTTCCTAGCAGATGGAGAAATCTGCTTACCCAGAGCACTTTCTCTGACCATATGTCCAATCCCACAAGCTTACAAGTTTTTGCATTACCAAGCAAAAGCACAGTCAGGGCAGGCACCAGTATCATACTATTTGAGGCGGTTACAGTGACAGTAGCAATACTAAGACATCTCCATGGCTGAAGAGGAGTACCCTGTAGTACAGCACAATAGCACTGAGAAAAGGATATTAAAGCTCTGCTGGACATTTCCTGGGCAACCTGCTCTGTGTGATCCAGCTTAAGCAGGGGGTTTGGACAAGATGATCTCCAGATCCCTACCATTCTGTGATTGCTTTTCTAACCATTGATTCTGTTTCATCTTTTTCACCCAGAACAGCCTTACAACTCTTAGAACCTTACAACATAAAAAAGTTAATACATTTTAACAGCTCTCAAGTGAAAATAAACAAACAAAAAGCATTCCCGAAACAGCAAAAACAATGAAATCAGTATTCCAAGAGACGTGTATTCCTATATGTATTTTCACATGTTTGGTAACCAATGAGCACTGAAGGTTTCCCCTCTATAAAAACATTATCAGGGATTTTCTCCATCCCCCAGCTGTCATTTTCTGTACCATTTACAGAAATGAGATTGTTTTTAAGACCTCTGACAAATGCCACTAGAACCAACCAGTGGTGTTCAGTAGTAGTCTGACAGACACATACACAAACAGGTGGAACATGACTTCAAAATCTTCATTTCCCTAGGAAACCAAACAAATAATTACATTTAATTTAGATACCTGAGAATAAACACATGACCTCATGGAAGAGGAGATGAGATATTTAACAGCAAAGGGTTGCAAGAGTCATTTTTGTTTTGCCGGGTGGCCAAAATGGCAACACAACTGAGGCACACTAGTAACCTTTCTTTCACCTCAAAACAAGCAACTGTCACCTCTGAGAGCTGCTTACCCCAGCGACATAAGCCAAGGATTGCTGGTTATTGATTCCATTAATCGCAAAGCCATATTGTGAATAAAACGTCATCCTGATGTGCTGACAACTGCTATGGAGCTTTGAAAAAAGAGGCTCTTTTCAGGGGTAGAGAGGGATTAGAGGGGGACTGCTATCACAACAGTAAGAACTGGATCAAGGACAACATGCAACTGTTGCTAGCGCTTAACTAAGCTGCAAAATAAGTTTCGTGCTAGGAAATAGCTCCATCTCCTGTTCTGCACACAGAAGTTCTCAAAATCCTCATTTAAAAAGAATAAAAAGAAACCTATTCCACAGATGCTGTTTCAGAATCTCTGCAAAGGGAAAATAAAATTCAAGCTTATATCTACAAAATTAAATCCTCTTATGTATACATTTAAATACTCCTTTTATATCATTGAAGTGGAGCCTTAGGAAAAAAAAAATCAAGGAGGTGCTAAGAGAAAGATGTTCCTATTTGTCAAACCATCTGAAATGATTGTGCAGGAAATTCTCAGCTCCTCCTAAAAAACTCTCATATGGTTGAAATGTATATCTGTCCTACGTCCTATGCTGCAGGGCTTTGTTCACTGTTTTAGAGAGTGCTTTAAAGGTTTTACTCCATAATATGGCCCATCTTGAGTGCTCGTCCAGTCTCTCTAGTAGCATACTTATCCCATTGCATATTTAGATGAAGTCAACAGGAGTTTTGCCATGAATTTTATGAGAAACTTTTCCCTTGCAGTCAAACAATAAAAGTTAGAAAGCTAGTGTGCAATACTCTCAACTCTTCCCAACAAAGAGATATACCATCCTCTGCCATATTGCATGTCCTAATACAAGCTAGGAAAAAATAAAAATGGATGAGAGATCTACCTTTGAAAGGATGCACCCTCTTCAGAGAGAGACACTGCACAACTTCTTGTGACTTCTACCAATTCACCTGCATGAAAGGACTTGTTCTAGAAGGGAGAGCAGTGGAGAAGTCCTCCTTCTGCCCATTCAGGATGGATGCTTTGGCAGGGAAGATAAAGTAAGCATTTGCAGACAAGGCTAATGGACAGTCTACTTGCATGAGTGAGAAGGTGAGAGATAAACCACACAGAATTTAATACACTGATAAAAAGTGAGGTTGTGCTAAAGAAACGACAGAATTTAAGTATTAAAGAATGGCAAATCAACATAGGAATAAAAGGAGGATTCAGGTAATCCCTTTCAAAGCCATCAAGCAATTTTAGGGCCACACCCCTTCCACTTGATCAGGGCAATTTTTTCATCTTTAAGGCTGCTCTTCAAATGCAAAGGAAGTAGGAAAACTCCAGCTCCCCCAAGTTCCCATCAGGGCTTTGAAGCCACCAGATTCCTCCTGCTTTGTAACACAGGGGATTGCATGGCATTGCAACTCCCACTCCCATTCAGTACAACCCCTGCACTCACTGGTGCCACTTAGGTTTCAAACATTGACAGCAGTAAATTAACAAAATCCTTTCTGTGTACAAGTCTATTCATAAGAAATAGTTACTTTGTGTCTGTACCTCACCACTTCTTTGGTTATGGAAGGAATGTAAGACTAAATACAACTTCCTTTAAGCGTGTGGGACCAAGCCGAGGCCTTCCTCCAGTTCACACCTACCCACACAGCAGCACAAACACCAGCAGATAATTGATTTGTCTGATCACAGGGTAAGGTTTCATGCTAACTCCCTTTGCTACTCATGTACCAACTACCTTTTACAGCCTCCCTGGGTGCCTTTATATAGGTATTTAGCCTATATCAGAATAACATCCATCACATAGCATTCAAATAGAAGTTATATGACTTATGAATGGGAGAAATTTGAGTGCTACAGAGGTTGGCAGAAAGAAAAAGGATCCCAAAGGCTTAATTTTTTTTGTCCATAAAGTGCAATGGAGATAACAGATGTGCCAGGGATTTTATACCACTCCATCAGACTGCTGGCAAAGGCAAGCTAACTTACGTTGAGCATCTTGAATCTTTCAAGAGGAGCAAGTGGTGCACTACTTGCACTTAAGTGCTAGAAACCAACTACCACCCTGCTGGGAGATCAACCTCTCTTGAGGAAGTGTATCTACTTGCTGGACAAGAGCCAGACTTTCCAACTGCTCCTGGGGGCGATGTGGGCCAAAATCCTGCTCGTACCAAAGTTCTGTATGTAGCATGGGTTTGTGTGTACTTTGGATGCAACATGAGCCTGTTCTGTAGCTGCTTGTTACAACAACCGGAGCTCAGTGTGGTTGCCAGGCTATTATTTCACATCAGAGGATTTAGTATGGTAAAAATTCAGCTCTGCAGAGCTGGGAGGTTCATAATACTGCTGTGTCACACAGCACATTTAGACTTGGACACTGAAAATAGTTATGTTACTTATTACATACCCTGGGAAGGTAAAGAACACTATTATCTACTTTTAAATGCCCAGCAGACAGCGTGAGGCTGGTGGAGGGAGCATTTGTCAAAGAGGTGCCCCCTGAAAATGTATGAAAACCCAGCAGTTTTGATCACCCACTTGTAAAACTGCAGTACTGGTTGACTGTTCTGCTGGTCCTCACTTGCTTTTCACTTGAAGTATCAGCCTCCTCAACAAGGAAATCAAAGCAGCACAACAGCAATTTATAAGCAATTCCCTATTCTTACGGGCCTGCAAAGGAGGACCTTGGCATGTGTTGCCTGCCTTCTCCTGTGCCATTTCAGAAGATACAGGACAAGCAGGATGGCTTCGCTAGGGGAGCTGGTCTCAATCCAAACACCACTGCCCAAGGTCTCTGGGAGAAAAATCAGTTTCAAGAGCTGGCTTTAGAGTGGGTTAAAGGAGAAATAAAATGTTTTTGCAGTTCCTGACATCTTCCTCTAAGAGTAAGTGCTACAATAAAATGGCTATATGAGAATTCCCTTGATGAAAAAACATTGCAGCACATAAAGCAAAAAGAATATATTAAACTAAGCCTATTTACAATATCTGCATGATCTTTCTGGATACTTGGGTTGAGGCAGTGGGTTCTCACACAGTTTTGATGTCCCTCTTTGAAGACAGCAAGGCCATTACAAAGGCTGGTCAGGCACAAATCCAGGGAGGTGGAAAAGAAAGGACCATTTCCCAGAGCAGCACAAAGAGCTGTGCTGCCAACCTGCATCCTGCATGATACAACCTACAGCAAGGCAGAAGAGGCAGATATCAAGCTGAGCACCTCACTCTGACATCACTGCACTTGAGGTAAAACTAGCTTTTCTTTCTTTATCATCTCCAGAACACGCTGGACTTAAGGTCTGGTCCCAGGGACTCACATCATCTCACCCATGTTCATCATACTGCAATGCATTTTGCTCTTCCCAGAGGAACAGTGAGCTTTTGTCCAAGATGCTCAGATGTTCCCCATGAGATTTTGGGTAAATCACTGTGGCTTTGGTTTAATCCACTATTGTGATTATCGGCACTTGGTTTCTCTGCCCAAAAGCTGGCCAAGTAGCCTGCAGGCCTGGCCTCTGTGACTAGTGCTGCCTCAGAACATGCACAGCACCGTATGACAGTCCACAGAACTCCCTCAAAGTGACAATGTGCTTCTTACATCAATCCTGTAACAAGCTCATACCCTACCCTCGTCCATTATTCATGCCTCTTCCTGGGTAGAAGGTAGAGCCTTCGATTCCACCAGGTGAAAGCTACACTATCTAAAGGTTATACTTCTGCGGGAGGGCTTCTGAAAGAGGTGCTATTAAGATGAGGTGTATGCAACACAGCAAGCAAGCAGCTCACTTTGAATGACAGCCTGAAACACACATGGGTATAGCCCTCTCCTGTAAGTGTGGTAAAAATGTTCTCATCTACAGGAATAACAATTCTTCCAGGTTCAAGTTTTTAAATATAAAAAAATATAAATCTTAGAAGTGGAGTTGGTTAAGTAGTTCAAATAGCTTAACTCTCCCGTGTACAAGGCTATCATTTTAGATAATGAGACATTTCTCCATTTTCCAAAAGGTTAAAGACAGACTCTATAAATTCTGCATCTAGCAGCCCAGGGAGGTTTCTCCCAATAGCCCCAACAGCTATCATTTCGTTGTCTGAGACGAATCAGGATCAGCTAATGCTGATGAAGTACAAGGCTTTGTGTTCAGAATAAAAGCAAGCCGGCGAGGCTGCATGACTTGAAGCTGCAGAAGAGCTTCCCGCAAATAAGCTGCTAGGAAGGGAAAAGAATGAAATTAACCACCACCTACCGCAACAAAACCAGGAAATACTTATAAAACATTTGCCGAGAAGGGAATATAAAAGGTCATTGTTATACCATACAGGGTAATACTTGCAAAGCAGCCTTCACGGGCCAGCCTGGGGTTTGCAGAGCAGGTGGTGCCACTGCCCTTTAGGTCCCGACAAGCCAGAGGACGCACGCCTTGGACATCCGGAAGCGACCACTCGTGCTGGAAAGAAAACGCACAAAGCCTTTTGTGGCTGATTTTCTACCTCCCGCGCTTGGGAGAGGACAGCAGAGATGAGCAGCCTTGCCCTGCCTGAGCACTTGTGATGAGATGTTACTTGGTGACAGAGCCCCTCGGGTGCCCAGATGAAACCAGCCATCTGTTTGGTGGGAGGCTGCAGCTTGCCACCGCATGGGAAGGTAAAAATCAAAACATGAAGCGGGAGGGGATAAAAATCAAGTAAAAGAAAGGACAGAAAAACACTATTGAGCTGTTCTGCAGACGATGGCTTTTTCCTTCCCAGCAATAGATGGCGTCAATCCTCCATTCTGTCCGCAGCCCTGGCCAGTTGCAAGCCCACTGGGACACTCTGAGGTTCTCAGCTCTCCCCTCAGCAAGAGGCAGCAATTTTCTTTCTAGGGAGCAACGTATTTTCTGTGTGCTACTTTACCAGAAGCAAAAGAGGCAAGAGGACTAATGGTAGCTTCAGGCAGTTAAACAGACACTGCTTCTCCTTTGTTAAATGAAGATTTTCTCAGGTTAAAGTGCAGAACTAGATGCATCTTTTAAAAAACCCACACCAGCCCTCTAAGTGGACTGAGCTCTGCTAGAGAAGCAATCTTCCACTGTGGGACAGTGGCCACTTAAGCAGAACCCTGCTTTGGCAGGGGGGTTGGACTAGATAATCCCAAGAGGACCCTTCCAACACCTACCAGTCTGTGATTTAGGGCTTATGCAGGAAGGAAATAAGACTTGGGCCATTCATGCTATAACTCTGACACGCAGCCCACCCTGAAAAAAGCCTCTCAAGTGTTTAATGTCTGGAGACAAAAGCAGCATCAGGACACATGCTAGAAGCTGTGTCTGGTGTTGATGCAAAACAGAGAGGCAGGGCAATAGAGCCAGGCAGTAGATCTCCTACAAGCCCTCTGTTTTGAAGCATTCCAATGCCAGTGTCACCACCTGCTGCACTGCAGATCAGGTCATCATCTTCAAGATGCACCTTAGGCCAGGAAAGCACAACCCCATGAGCGCAGGAGGGGAGTGTGTCCACCCAAGTCCACCATGTAAAGGTAAGCCAGAATCAACCTAAAAGTTCAGTGCATGAAAATGGGGGCATAGAATAAGGCCTATTTGAGCAGGGAGCCTTTATCTTCCTTACATAAAGGATCCCACAGGTGTGGAGTTGATGTGCCTTATCCAAGGCCACTAAACAAACCCAGGACAACATCAAAAGCAAAACCTGCATCTCCAGAGTCCCTGGCACTAATGTCATAATACCACACCCACAGGGACTCCACTGAAGAGCTTCATCTCTGAGCCCTGACAGGATCATCAAATATTTCCTGCTCAAAACACAGGATTTATGCGGCTCAAGTCTCCACATGGCAATTTCTGACACAAAGAGACTGAATCTGAGTGGCAAGTCCCTTCAAAAATCTTTCACATCAGTTAATGTTAGCCCCCCAACCCTGATGGTCAGCAAAACATTAAGTGACACAGTCCAGGTCTGTTTCAGCAACATGTTTTCCCTGTGAGCTCTGGAAAGCAGTCACAACTGCAGCCAAGCCCTGTCACTGTCAGGTGCTCAGGTTCTAGCTTGAGGGAAACAGGCAAAACACATACTCCTTAGAAAAAAACCAAATTTTGATGCGAAGTGGCAGAGGGACTGAGGCTAATGGTGTGCTCAGAAAAGGAAAACACAACTCGTGATCCCACACTGCATAAAGAGATCAGTAGCTACTATATATATAATTTATGCTGCTGATTCAGCCCTGTTCCAAATTTGCAGTTTTAGCCATTAATGCAAATTTTGTAGAAAAAAAAAGGATGAAAACAAAACACGCCTATCTAGAAACAATACCAGTCACTGAGTAAACAGATCATTCGGGTAAAGCTCTGAAGTGGTCAAAATTATTAGGTCCGGTTTTTCTACTGACAGGAAGTTGTATCTGAAATCAGCCAAAGCTTTGTTTAAATAACTGGCGTAGGTGTTTTCATTTTTCAGTTAGCATGCTAGTTATGAATAAATAATGAAGGTGCCATTTATTTAAAAACATATTCAATATCTCTCCCTCAGAAGCCCCATAAGGTGAATATGCAGCTCTACTCATCTGTTCATGCTGAAAAACCTTGCTTCCAAGTACAAAGATTAGAGCAGGTGACCAAAGTAGATCTATTCCCTCCCTGCCCCATCATCCCCTGGCCAAAGACTGACCATACCAATAGAAATTATCATTTATTCATGTTTTCTTCAGAAGATTAAAACCATGCTGAAAACTTATGTTGAAACCAAGCATCTACCATTGTGATTCATGCCTCAGCCAAGTCTACACTTTCAGGTTTTGTTGAACCTAGGTTTTCAATAAAAGCCCCAAAAATGCTTCTGTAAGGAAAGACTACGCATTTTATGAGGAATTTTAGTTTTCTTGAACAAGTGGTTTAAGAGAAAAAAATCTGTTCTGTCTCTGCCAGGCTAAGGGTGCTCTCCCAGTACAGCCTGTTCCCATTCACAGCTGGACAGTCCAGTGGCACAGCATGGCCACCATGCCCAAACCACTTCCTTTCTTGCTATTTCAAGGCATTAGAAGAAACCCATCATTATGGTTGTTCAGAACCAGTGGTTGATCTGAGCACTGTGTACCCAGTATATGGTGGGAGGGGAACAGATAGGGGCAGGAGAGTACCAGCTGTTTTTCTGTAACCCACACAAAGACATATGGCAAGTAGCCTGACATCTGCAGAATCAGATACAAGATTGTATTTTTTTTTCTCCACATCAGCTGGTGCTAAACCTTAATTTGACCATTGTATTCACACAGAAATGCAAATTCCAGTCTTCGTGTTCAACCTTACTTTCTACCATGAGTTACCATTCAGCACTGATTAGAACAGCAAAATACTATTTCCAAGAGCTGTGCCCATATTTAAAATAGACAGAAAAAATACTTCAGTGAATGCATCCTCATCTACAGGACAGTAACAACCTGATAATTAAGGTTGAGATTTCCCCCTATCCACAGCAGGGAGGCCCAGCTCTTTGTGACAAGAGAAGGTACTCCCATACAACAACAACAATAGGAGGTGCCATGAGATGCCACCTAGTGAAGTCACCAGATAGGACTAAAAGCTTAACTAAGGGAATTTCTGTTACTATTATCATTACCACAATACCAAAGTAATTTGTGTCCTTGTCACATACTACAGCACACACTATGCCAAAATAGGCTGGGCAACAAAATAAATCCATGAGGAACAGGCCCATCCATGGCTTCCAAAATACAACTGGTGGAAGCGAAGGAGGAAAAACCCTCATTGCATCAGCGGCAGGGCATCATCTGATAGCAGAAGGATCAGTATAGTTGAAGCACACTGGTTGCTGTCAGAAGCAGAGGGGCAGATTGGATCCACATCCCTGACCCCAGAGAGCAGTACTAAGGGCATCACACTCCACATTATCTCAGGCAGGACCTGCTCAGGCTTCAGCCAAGGTCTTTGTGCTGGATGCCATCCTTGACCTTTTTACAGCCATCATTCCTGCCACCATGTCCACCAAGGATCAACAATGGAGGATGAGAGACTTGATAGTCAGGGATGCAGCAAAGCCATGCCCTGAAAGTGTGCCTGTTAACTGCAGGGACAGGGAGAGAGGACCAGAAGCCTTGACCCATCCTAACAATGAGAAATGCTCATTCTTCTAACCGAACACCTGTGTGAGGAAGATATATGAAAGTCTCTTTTTAAGAGGGAAACGATGAGCCATATTTCATTCCAGGATACAATACCAGACATACCTTTACAGACTGACAACTTTGCCTCCACAAGATTTTTCTATGGCTTTTCATTTAGTTATTTTAATTTTGAGACAGATTTTGTTTCTTAAGGTCAAAAGCACTCAGTTTACCCAGCTATTTTTAGCCTTGCTGGACAGATTCATTGAATTATTCCATGAATTATTCATAGCACCAAGAAACAGCCTGGGCATTCCTATGATATTTGAAGACAATGACAGCTTCTCACATTTTTTTGCTGTGCAACTGCAAATCCAGACTCCAACAAGAGTATTGCAGGTTTGACAAGAGGCCAGAAATTAGCCTGCCTGATTTTCTTTGGACAACTATCTGTGCTCAAGTGCTGGAAATGGAGTGAAAAAATCAGTAAGGCCTATTACAGTGAAGACAGAAAATCCGGTTGCAGAGAATTTTTAAAATTATGTTATTATTTATTGTGTCACTCTTATCTGACACTAGTTTTGATATTTGTGTTTCCTGGGCTTAAAAAAAAGCCACACCTACCAAAGCAGACAAAAAGTCCCCAGAGCAGAGAAAGGAACAGCAGGGAGGAAATTGCTGCTGATTGTTCTGGAAATATCCTTCACCCAACTTACTAATTACACACTCCGTTGATCACCTATAATTATGATCTGAAAGGAAATTCTACACCCTAGCAATTTAGCTGGTGTTTCTTTTTTAAAGCCGGCCATTTCCACTATAATGAACCTCAGTATGAAACAGCAAAACCTTGGAGGGAAAGGCTACAGACACAAAAATGAGTGCTTGCCGTCTCATTAACATTTTACTTGCTTGGCTAGGAGGCCTTTTGTTACAGGAAGCTAAGTGTTTTTATGGCCAACTCTCCTGAATCTGTAATAATATCCGATATGAATGTAAGTGATTTCTGCTTTTAAGCTACTGAGCCTCTAAGTAATCTCCACTAAAGCTAATGTATCCAGAGTCAATGTGCAGCACTAGCTAAAACACAAGTAATTGCTGCCTTGGCCAACTCCACAGCACAGCTCTAAACCTGACATTTGGCAGCTGTTCGTATTTATAGCTGGACAGCTCCAACCTGTCAGATATGGTCTTCTGGAAAGCAAGAACATGTCTGGCCATGTAAAAAGTTAATGCCGGGCTGAGAAGCCCCAACACAGAGCTAAGCCCACAGCAACCATGGAACAGAGTTTTCCCTGAACAGATAAAGATAAACATACACATAGCATATAGATATTTCTGATCTTTTCTTGAAGACACCTACAGCCTAAGTTCAACACAACCTTTAAGAGTTAAAGAACCATAAGGAATGCAAGACAGTAAAAACTACACAAGTAATTTTTAAGAGATAAATATTGCATGTATTTAAGTGAAATTTAACAGTAAATAAACTGCTGGTTTAGACTCCTAATGCAGTAGGTTCCTTCATGACTGAAACCAGCAGAAACATCTGCCTCATGGCTCCAGAAAGAATTCATTCTGTAAAACCAGGTCAAACATGAGAATAAAGAGAGAGCTACTTCTCAGTGAACAAATGTATGTGAGAAATGTGCTTCTCCTAAGCCCTGTTCTCACCTTCTCAGTGAGCAATTGGTTCTAGAGAAGAACCAATCAGATGAGGGTAAAGAGGGTTGAATAAAAGATAGGGCTGCCAGTCCCCTTCCACGGGCAAGCATTTGTAGCAAAAATAGTCCAGACATGTTCCTTCCAGCTACCTTCTCACTGTATTGATGAAGGCTATAAAGGAGGTGAATTAAAAAAAAAAAAAAAGAAAAATAAAAAGATCAGTAGCAAGGTGAAAAGGGAGAGCACTAAGAGGCAAAGACAAGCACAGAAATTGAAACTATACAAGTCAGTAATTAATATTTCTATTAGCTGTTCTCTCCATCCTGCCACAGAAACCAGGGCCATTTCATTTTTTTAAAAGCTCTCTCAAACATACATGATTTGAATTCAAAGACAAAAGTAACATGCCACACAGTCCATGTGATTCAAGAAGCCAGTAGCCTAATAGGTGAGGTATCAGTGCTCTTCAAACACCTGAGTAACAAGGAGAAACCTCCTCCTAAGAGATTCCCTTCTGCCCAGAAAGCTGATCTCAGGGAAATGCCACCTGCTCAGGACTTTAACCCATTTCTACAATGGATGCATTTAGGCCAGTTCCTCAGAGGACAGGGCCAGCTCCCAATCAAGTCACAGTGCTATCTGCTACAAGAACCTCTTAAAAAATTTCCTAGCACCTTCAATGATACTAGAAGTCAAATTTCCCTTAGAGGGTTTAATTTCTGCAAGCTGACTTATTCTAGGATAGGAGAAAAAGGAATTGCAGCAGAGACTATTTTCTGCTCATGCTAGTGTACATTACTTATCTCATTTTCACCATTTCTTACATTGCTATTGCCTTGAGATATTATCTCCTCTCACTGTTTACACTTCGTGATCTCAAGATTCTTCTGTTTGAGAGCGTGAAGTTTTGTGGAAAGTCTGCCTGTCATCATGGATTCTTAACAGCTCAGCTGAAACTTGTCTTACGGTCTTTGAGTTGAAGTGAATATTGATAGGCTACTAGGACAAAATTATTGTCACTGTGAAAACTTGTTTTACTCAATAAATCATTATTCAAAGAACATAGACTAGCTCCCAGCTTGCTCCCATGTACCTTTCATATCAATCACTGAAACACTGAGCAACCTCATGTGCACTAGCTCCAGCAACAGCTGGGAAAACAAATAGTCTTATGGAGACCAAAGAAAAATCCAGCTAGTAATCTGGGATTGTTTCCAGCAGTGCAAGTAGTAGAAGCTGAGAGAAAAGGTAAAAGGCTGGCATGCTTCTTTCTCAAACTGCCTCAGTTTGTGGTAGAATTACACAAGCATGGGATGCTCAGAAGGGTTCAAATGTTTGGGATAGAAAGCAAATTCAATTTGTAAGCCAATTTAAGTGTAAGTTTCATTAATTATCAAATTTGCACTGTATCTTGTTTTATGAAAATTAATGAAAGACATTTTTCAAAAGGTGGGTTTCACATGTACTCTTTGGCACTATGGACAAAGTCATGTTGAGTCAAGTCTAAAAGTGACTGAGACATCAGCTACTGAACAGAAACTCTTCTTCTGTGAATATTAGTGTGTCTCTCTTCCAGTTTTAAACTGAGCCAAAGTGTCTTTTTCTTATCAAACTGTCTTTCTAGAGTCTCTCTTGGTCTTCAAGAACAACTCTTCTAGAGATACTCCTGCAAGGCAGACTGGGTCTTGCTGTCCTCCTGTATCTTGGCCATCTCACTCTGTCCCTAGAAAGGGACAAGGGTCTTATGCACACTCAGCATAGCCAGATTAAAGTTTTGAAACTTTTGCCAGATAGTCCAGACTTTCTGTTTTAATTCCGGGAACAAGCCTGAAGCGTAGTGCTACAGAACAAGAGTGGAAAACAGATGCAGAGAGCAGATTGTAGTCTCTTGATTTCAGCCATTTCCTTGACAGAATCAGCAGCACCACATGAATAGGACCTTACACAACACTGCAGAGTACCATTCCGATTCACCCCTTGTCTATTGAGGGCCAGGAACCTCAATTTCAAAAGTGTGACAGCATAAAATTGTGCAGAAACCGATAACTACATCCATAGCAGCTCTGATATGAGGTTTTAGCAAAGACCAAGAACTTGTCACCCACAGCATATCATTTCAGATAGATTGCCTAGGAAGACTGCAAATCCTTAAAGACCTTCTATCACAGACATTCCACTACAGCATCACAAATGGCTCCAGCAGTTACATGTTCTTACAGAAACCATTGTGCCATTATTTGCTACTGATAATTGACTAACTTCAGTCTTTGTCTTATCTTTCAGAAAACTCTTCCTCATTTAATCTGTCGTGGGTCACACCACAAAAAGGTTGCAAAACTTGATCGCTCCCAGAATTAAACCCATTAGCTGGGAGTCATTTCTTAACTTTCCTCCTGGTGACATAAACAGGCTGATTTCATGTTTCATCTTCTTTCCCATACCTCGTTGTTGCATCTGTCTGAAAATTTTAAATATATGGATTTACTGGGAAGAGAGAGACACAGTACTGCCCCTGTAAAATACATAGCAACAAAATCCTCAGTGGACATAGTAACATCCTCCAGCTTTTTTTTTTTTCTTTTTGTAAAATATTAGAAATTCTGTTTATGATGGGATTTTCAGGAGCCTGGAAGGGCAGATTGCATGTATTGTTTGGTGACATTTCCCTCCTTTTTTTTTGTCAGATGCAAAGAAACTATGAAAGAATAGAGAAGCCTTCATCTACAAGAGTGTGAAAGGACATATCCGGAGTTTTCCATCTAGAAACCAAATGGAAGCCCTTAAATACATCTAGTGGTGAGAAATTCATTAAGTGCATTATGTCCTCCGAAGTATTTTAGCATTAACTTTGGCAAGCTTTGCTATTTCTATTTTTTTTTGTGGCATATGCAAACAAAATGTGATGATCCACAAGAGAAGCTAAGCCTACTTTTCAGCTAAGACAATCAACTTAATGAATAATTAGTGTAAGAATATTAGTAACATTAATGCTTAATGAGTTGAATCTTCTTTGCATCATATCCTCCAGTTCCCCAGCTTGCTAAATAAGAGTTTATTTATTGTCTTAAATTAAAGGACATTTCTGAAATGAGATAATAAAATCACAAAGAAGAAAAAGCTAATCAAGATAATTAAAGTGAAAAATTGTTAGAATAATTCACTTTCACCTGCAGTTGCGGTATAGATGAACCAAGAGTTTCTAATTAAATGAGAAAGTATGTGAAGTGCAGTTCAGCGGATTTGCATTTATGGAACTGAAAGAAAATATTACCTTATTAAAGTGAGTTTCAGAAGAAATGTCATAGCACAGAGGTTGGCCTGACTTGACTTTCTAGTAGATTATGCAGTCATTTATAAATCTGACTATTTCACAGAGCCAGCTCCTCTGCGGCTTTAAATCAGCATGGTCTCACTGAAGTTAATGAAGCCATAACAATTTATACCAGGTAAGCATCTGCCCACTTACCCTTTCAATGTATATATTACTGCACAGAGCAAAATTCAGCTACATCTGCCACTGTGTACACCTGAGAAAGATGCCAATGAAAGACGGCGTAATGCTGCTGTGCCCAGATAATTGATTTAACCAAGTTCTGCTGCTTAAACAATGGCTGTAGCACACTGTCTTCCTCTGGTGATTTATCCCTGCAGTTATGTACATGAAAATGAGCTAGGTGATACTTGCTGCCTGTGGTTTTGGTCACGTCCAGCCCATGAACATGGCTGCTCTCAGTGCTGTACACAGCACTTGTTAAAATGACCATATTTACCCCAATCCATGACAACCCTGAATCTGAGCTGACCTCCTATGTTCACAGCTAGGAAAGAGGCAAGGAGCTTTTATTGGCACTGCCTGGTGTGATGCACAATCCCCTTTGTGGTGGGGTCTCTGTGCTTTCCTACCTGCACTCTCAGCAGCAAGGTGCAAGGTATTTCATTCTGATTAATCTAATCTACAATTCTTGTATTTTAAACTCCTAGGGCAGAAGGAATGAATCTGCTGAGATTCAAATAACATATTCCACCTCACAGATGGAGTCAGAAAGAACTCTAACTATGGGCATCTGCTGCAACATCACACATACAGCTAGATGATAAAAATGTAATACTTGATATTGGCAGAGCATTTACTCCATCTCTTTAAGAAACCAGGATTCAGTCTAATGAACAAGCAAATACTACTGCAGCTACTTTACTCTTGTATTTTGTACAAAAGCAAATGATCGTTTCTGTCATGCCTTTGCTAGGAAAGCCACAGCTGGCTTTGGGAGTCATTCTGTGGTCAAGGATTCAGCCATCAAAGTTGTGTTACATCAGAGGCATCAACAACCTGCTGGCAAAACAACCCAATAGAAAAGAAGCTTCAGACAGAGAAGGCTCATTTCCAGCACCGCTTCAGTCATTCCAGCTACAGGCCTAAATTAACCTTGCAAAACTGTCATGGAAATTTACCAGGCTAAGCATAAAATTTAGTCGACAACTCTTTATCATAACAGCAATGACAAAAAAATATTAATGACCTTCAGTTCACCTGTCAAGTTGATTGCTCAGCCCAGATAAGGAGCAACAGTTTTGTGGAGATGTTTCAGCTGACAGGCCCCAGTCACAGCCATGTCATAGCACAATATCATCAATATAGTCACATTAATTAAGGGGCTGTTCAGCCCTGTCTTCCACCACCAGGGTGAGCAGACAACTAAGGGCCCCAGACCAGCCTTGTTGTTAAACACAGATGTGTTACTAGGTCAGTTGACCTTTTGGCCCTATTTGATTTTAAGTGTATTAGGATGACTTCTTATTTATATTTTAAAACCTTTTGGTTTAATGTTAACTATTGAACTTTATGTGTGCTTGAAAATACCAGTTTACCAAAGCAAAGCTGCCTTAATACTGAGTATTCAAGAATCAAGAGTTACATTGATTTTCTATGCTATACACCACAAAAAAAATCTTCAATGTGCTTTGAGCAACCTGCATAAGGATTAAAAATAAAGCTACCAAAAATTACAGATAACCTATAACTGCTATCACAACAACAATTTGTTAAAGTGAGGAAAGCAAAAAAACCTCATAAGGCAGGTCATTTAAACACACCCCCAAAAAAATGAGGGGGCAGCACAGGTCTTTCTTTTACTTAAATCAGCCCAATTGCATCACTGTACAAAAGAGGACAAGGAAGAGACAGTAGCAGGCTTCTCACCTAGGCTGGCAACATCCATTTTGCTGATTATCTTCTTTAGCCTCTCACAATGTTAGAGTTTGCAGCTGACACAGGTGGCAACAAGAGGGGGGAAAAAGCATTCATCCTCAGTGTCTATCAGGGTCACATGGAATGACTGATACCACCATTTCTAAAAATAAAATAAATGCCCCAAATACCCAAACTTCTCAAAGCTCCCAGTACTGGAGGTACTCAAATTTCTTGGCAATCTTAAAAAGACGACACTATTTTGAAATTATTTGAAACCCAGAAAGCACACTGGAATTTGCTATTAGAATAAATGTGTGTGCATAAACTGAAATAGTACCAACAGGATGATGAAGGAGAAGATTGGAGATTGCCTACAAAGGGAATAAAGAGGAAAAATAAGGAAGTTTTCTATACAGAGAAATGGGTACAGCTGGAAAAAAGTACAAAACCTTTTAAATGAAGGCTAGAAACATCTAACCCTTGAGATACATTGACAATCCATCCATCCAGATCAGTACAGCATTATCACAGGCAAGGCTTTTAAAACCAAAGCTTTACCATGTGTTTGGGTCTAGACATCCCATTATCACGATTTTTTTTTAACCACCTGCTGTGGCTTAACATCTGCCAGCAGCTAAACACTACACAGCTTCTCACCTACTGGTTCCTCACCAAACCCTCACCTCCACACCCCCTGCTGTGGGATGGGAAGGAGTATCAGGAGGAAGAAAAAAGGTGAGACCCCAGAGGCTGAAATAAGGTCAGTTTAATAAAACAATATGAAGTGAGAACAAAGCAACAGCACTAATGATAGTGCCATTGAAGTAACAGACAAAGCAAGTGATAGAAGCCAGGAAAGCTCTACCTGCACCCAAGATACCAACTTTTCCCGCTCTGGCTGCACTGAAGCAAGTTAAAGACAGGCTCCCCCAGCCCTCCTCTTATATAGGTGCCTGAGTCAGTGTGGTATCAAACATCCCATTGGCTGGTTCAGTTGCTGATCCCAACTGCAGCCCCTCCCAGCTGACCGGGGCAGCAGCTGCTGGTGATAATTAACCCAAACAGAACCCAGGACACCTCCCATTAGATATCCACATCTCTTTCCAACAGGAAGCTATTCCTGATACACACCCTGAGAGTTCTCTTTTTAGCATTTTCCTTGAGTATAGTAATCCACCTTATTGCTTTAAGATTCCTTGTATTTGTAGATTTAAAATCATGTCTATGTCTGTCCTGCTAAAACTGAATCTGAATAGGCAATGCTCAAAACAGGAGCAGAGATACCACGCTGTCACCAAAATCTTTTCCCTGACACATATAAGAGTGCATTCAGAGGAATCACACAATTCAGACTTTCTGAAGTAGAGTAAGCTATTTCCTATTTAAATTCATTGCTGTTGCGCTTAGAAGGCAGGACAGGAAAGAAAGAAAACAAACAAACCAAGCTTAAAAATCAAGGGGGGCACGTATTGCTGAACAAGTGAAAAGGGATAGGAATAAGAATGAACATCTGATGTCCCTGGAAAGAGGAAATTTACTGTACTCCATGCACATTTGGATACATTCCTGAGAAATCAGAGTCTGGCTAGGAGAAGAACAAAACAAGAGCACAATTGAAGTGCAGTTATTCAAGTGCTGCAGTATTCTATTGATTTATGTAGTCCTGACACTAAGTAAATTCACTGCAGATTTTCTTAATCTTGCATTTAGGATTAAACTATGTAATAACCATTTCCAGTACAAAATTAGAAGTTCACTAAATCTGTTCTAGCATAGTTTTGTCAATGCTTTCAGAGAATTTTAAAAAACCACGAGCTCACAGCTGTGACTACAACTCCCTTTTTAACATGATTTCAGTAGTAAGACTGGTTTAGAGATTGCTTTAATATATTATGATCATCATAGATTATAGAAGTACATGAAAGGCCAAGGGAATAATATATTTATATATTTATACCTCCTCCCTCTTCCACCTCCTCCATTTCACAGCAGGCTACACAGGAACACAACGTAAGTTTTAAAGAACCATGTTGCTGTTTGAAGCCAGTATAACTTTCTTTTCTGAAAACCAGTAGAGGTGGGTGGGGCTAGAAAGCTAAGTGGATATGATAAAATGGTTGGAGCAGTACACATTGAGATGATAGCAAATGTTTTAATTATTGCACTGATGTACAACTTGGGCATAAAGCACCATGTCTGCATTGCACTAGAACAACTTCTTAAAACCATTAATTTCACCTTGCACCTCCTTCAGCCTTTCAAGGGTTTCTTGGAAGGAGAGCAATTCTCACTGAAGACAAGGTGAAAAGTACCTCAGTGATGTGAAGCTAGCAGGGCCTGTTACCACAGGACAAGGGGTGATGGTTTTAAACTAAAAGAGGAGAGATTTACACTAGAGAGAAGGAAGAAAATTTTTTACACAGAGGGTGGTGAAACACTGGCACAAGCATCCAGAGAGGTGGTAGAAGCCCCATCCCTGGAACCTTTCTGGGTGAGGTTGGCCAAGGGTCTGAGCAACCTGCTCTAGTTGCAGATATCCCTGCTAATGGCAGGGGTGTTGGACTAGATGACCTTTAGGATTGAGTTGGAAGGCATCTTTACAATTCTAGAATCACAAAGGGAGTAATATATTCAAAGACAAAATCTATGCACTGCTGTGTATATTCCAGATGCATCAGCTCATTTCCCGATGTCAGTATAATCATGTTGAAAATCTTCACCAATCATTTAAAACCTACAATCATTTTTTAAAAAATCCTGTAACAAATCAACTGGCACCAGGACAAGCAAGCAAAAAAATTATACTCTTGGGAAGAGAAGGAAAAGAAAAGTCGCTAAAACTATACCTTGTTGGATGAAAGCACCAGGAAGTGAATGAGTAAGCAAAGAGAAGAGAAAGTGACCTGTCTTAAAAAAGCAGCATGGAGTTCAGAAGGTTACTCCTCTGATTAGCCAGGGGTGCTAGATTTCTGTTAGTTTAGGGCTGACTTCTGAGAAGAGTCAGACAGATGGTGGCTAAAAGAACCTATGTAAGTCTTTCTTAACAGGTTAATTATTTCTTCAAGATCCCAAGTAAAAATGTTAGCATGCCAGCACAGCAGTTCATAACTACTGCCATAGTACCATATGAACTAATGCTATAGAATATTAAGAACATTTGTGTTTGCTTTTACAACATTTCTTTCAGAACTTTGCATCTAGCTCTGTACTCAGAAGTACATTAGCTTTAATAAGAACTTGGGGTGTTCAAGAACTATGGGAAGTTTAGGTGAAGGTGCCTGGCATTTCATCATAGACAGTCTGGTAGAAGTAGCATGTGAATACACTACTCCTGCAAGTTCAGGGGAGTTGGAAAGTGTCAGGAATTAGGACATGCAAATTTGCAGGGAAGTCCGATGCTGCAAAAAATCAAACCGTATTACTAGCACACAGTCTAGGATCACAGGTAGGGATGCATTTATGGAAGCTTGACAGTTGAGCTAGTGATTTACTTGCTTCCCCTTGTGTCACATTGAATAAGATCATTTACATTCACCTAAGGAAACCCCTCCTACATTGGCGGAGATGCCACATGACAGCAGACCTCACCTAAAATTCATACTAGCCCTACATGACCTCATAACCCAATAAAGTCGGTTGACTGCATCTCCCCCAAATTACTCATTCTGAAGTCTCATACCTATTGAGGAGGTGTTATCAACTGAAATTGTAGGGAAAGATAATTAGCCAGGCTTGTCATGTCAGTGCTTTATTGCGTGTACAGATAGTGTTGCATTCTATGACTACCAACACAACAAATCTTATGGGACTGCCCTATTTTGGTAATTGTCTGAACACATTGATTTCTTACCAGCAATATTGCTCAAATGATATAGTTCTGAAGGACACTAAACAACAAAACAAATCAAGGCAGTTATTACAGCAGCAGTGTAATTTATTTACTATTCTCCCCACATCCCCCAGTAAAAATAACAGATTCTTTCTGTTACAGACCAGTATGACTGCAGATAAGTGATTTTATACACCCATGGATTAATTCCATTTCTTCATACCAGTGTAAATGCAGAATAAAGGTCTCTTGTTATAAATACAGACCATAAACAGAAAGTGGTTCACAGTATGAGGGGTCATACATGACAAAGGGTGCCAGATAACTGATGTTTAACTTCAGTTCCAGTTTACTGAACAAGCAAAAAGCTGTCAGCATATCCACAATAAACAACAAACAAAAGTACAGGACATGTAAATTGAAAAACAAGGTCACACCTCAGATGAAAAAGCTTGGTTAATTCTTAAGGTTTTAAATATATAGATGATCCCCTAAGATTTTTTTCACCTGGATAATTCAATGGGCTTCATGTTGCCTAAAGCACATACCCTTGCACACCAGCTCTAGCGTAAGTATCCAAATATATCTATTAAATAGTTCGAAAACTGGTTCCGAGAACAAGTGCATTTCTTCATCGCCAAGTTGATAGAAATACATTGGGGAAGTCTGGACAGTGTCTTAAATGTTTTGTGATCTGGATTTTTTTCGCCAAAAAGAAAGAGTTCCTAAACAGTCATTCAGGGACTTAAAAACCTACCATCAGATGAGCCATATAAATCAAGGAAAGTTTAAGACCTAAACCCACAGAAATAATGTACAGTTCAAGTAGTAAGAAGTGGCAGGACATCTTTCAAGTACCAATACACTGTGTCTCATTGTACTGAAGGATAACGCATAATGGTGCAGAAATAACATAATTCATTACCATCAATATGCAGTAGGAGGTAATAAAATTATTCAGAGCTGCAGTGCCGTTAATCTGTGCCAAGCGACACAAATGAAACCACACATTCTGAAGACAATGTTACAGGAAAGAATCTAAATGGTGAACTTGTCAAAGAATCTGAGCTGCATGCAAAGCACACTGTTGTTAGTCTCCTCGATCCAGTAGTACTGTCATTTTAATCATGGCACAATGTCAGTTTGCAGAGCCAATCTTCTGCGAGACAGGCTATAATCCCCCAGCAGCTGCAATTTAACCTCTTTCCATTCAAATTCCCCAAGAGACAGGAAAGCACAAGCATGGTCAGATGAGCAGAGAGAAGAGGCCACATCGGAAGGCAAGACTTTTCAGCGGTGCCCAGTGATAGGACAAGGGGCAACAGGCACAAATTGGAACCCAGGAGGTTTCACCTGACTAGGAGGAAAAACTACTTTGCTGTAAGGGTGATGGAGCCCTGGCACTGGGTGCCCAGAGAAATTGCAAAATCTCCTCCTCTGGAGAGACTCCAAACCCACCTGGACAATGTGGTCCTGGGCAACCTGCTCTGCGTTACCCTGATTTAGCAGGAGGGTTGGTCTCTATCTCCAGCAGTCCCTTCCAACCCCCACCATTCTGTGATTTCTTAGGTACACTGATACAATATTTGGAGCTACAGTGGGTCCCGAGCAAAATGCTGCTCAGGGTGTGTTTACTTTTGGTCAGCATGGGACAAGAGCTGGTAGGTGGGGGTAGATTTTGTCATAAAAAAAAGCAAGACCATAGATCAATAGGGGCAAGTGTTAAGAGGAAATCTCAAAACAAGATGGAAACTGGTAGGTGGCAAGCTGAGGTAGATTCACAGCAATTTGCAAGAGATAGCAGAGGAACAAAGGTAGCAGAAAAACAGCAGGGAAAGCAGAAAACATATTAAGGTTCAGTGTAAGGTACCCAGAGAGGGAAAAGAACAAGCAGAACCTATGTTTCAATTGTATAGTGTTGGGACCTGAAAGGTTGAATGAGCTTTTATTTCAACATATTGAAAACTAATCTCCCAGCAGCGAAAGAGATTAGCAACACAAAAGATAAGTGTTAGACCATCATTAGACCTTTGAAACTCATTGCACACATTCCTGCTGTCATATTTCAGCATCCCATTAGAAATCACGGTATTAAAGGCCATTTCAAAGTGGGACCTTCCTGAAAGTGTTTTAGAACAGCACTGATCTTTCTTGATGACAGGGGAAAAACCTCAATTCGCTCATGAGACTGCTTCTGCTTCAACTTCTAAATTAATCTGGGACCGAATGCCCAGACAGACACAGTGCTAATGACAAGAAGCCTTTTGCTTCTAAGAAACAGCATTTTTTTTTTCTAATTAAAAAGAAACCCAGCACATGATATAAGGAAGAGGCTGATTACCTAAGAGACTGTTTTGATAGCTGGAGTTGTAGCAGCCATAGGATTCCCAAAAGTGAGATGCTGCAAAGAACACCGGTTCAGCATTGATTACTGTACATGGAAACACTGAATACTACCATCCCCATCCTAGAAACAGGTTCCTGGTTTCTTAGACAAGGAGATCTCAAAGATGATCAGCATTCCTGTTTTTAGTAAAAGGTAAAATGCTGAAGCCTTGCTCTCTGGCTATCTTCAAAGAGATGATTTTACTTCAGTGAGACAAAAAAAAAGGTGATTAAGGATTTCCTGCATTTTGACTATCCATGAACTCAAAAGTGAGGGTACAAATTTGTGTGTTTGACTTTTTTTTCAGTGTTTTAAAAATACAATACATCACCATTGCTACGAAAATCAGAAGAGAGCTCTGCTCTAACACAGAGTATGATCTAGTGGCTTCAAAAGTCAGATGGCTTGGGTATTCTGGGCCTGACCATCCAAAGTAACTCACCCTTAAGTGACTGTAGATCTGTCTTCGGATGATGTTTATATCATAACAGATGCAACGTAAGGGGGCATAGAAAAGGACACCCTATGTATGTGAAGAATGCATAAAGCCACATCTGAACCTCAGTGCACTTGCATGGAGATGCAGAAATCCAGCAAGTCTGGAGCCTGCCGGAAAAGAAATGTTAATTTGATTCCATAGTTGTATCCAGGCAAAAAAAAAAGGCTTTTTTCCCCCTTTTTTTTTTTAGTGTTCCAAGTGGCAACATCCTTTAGAGTTTATTGTGATGGAGTAATCCTGCTTTCACCTTCTTGTAACTCCTTCCACTGTGTGGTAGGGAGAAAAACAGTCACTATTCTGACCACCTAGTCCCCCTAGATTCCCACTAACTTAAGTGGAGACTGAGAAATGGCTCCAAATTTTGATTCCAAATTTAGCTAATTTAGCTAAACTATGTGACTGACTTCGTTAGTTTTGTTGGATATTATCCCATTAAATCTTTTATTTTATTTTCAAGAATGCTGTCATTGCTCACTCCCACACATTTTATATGCTTTGTTGGGCACTGCTCTTGTCAGGAATTTCACATTGTCCATTAAATTCCAGCCTGTGCACAGACCCAGCACCCAGCCCATACATGGCACGAGTTTTGGGTTATAGGCTTATAGACTTGCTTGCAGGAAGCCCTTTGTACTTCCCAAGTCGAATTGTTCTTTTCTTCCTCTTTGGCAGCACAAGGCTGTTCTCAATTTTGTTTACATTCACTTTAACCATTTAAATACATTCGTTGAGGCACTAGCACACTGTCTGTGAAAGCCCACTGGCTGCAGTCCTACATGGAATGCTTTACTCAAGTATTTAACTATGCTATCAGTCTGGCTTAATAAAAACTGACATATTAAATACTGTTTCTGCTGAAGTACATGATTCTCCAGGTGATTATTTGATTGTAATGTCAATAAATCAGTCACCAGGTTAAGAAAACCCAACAAAAGCAAACCAATTAATGTGGTCAAGTGTAGGAATCCTAACATGGGGAGGAAGGAAGCACATCAAAAGGCCTGTAAGGAGAGGTGTTGGGCCTTGTTTAGTAATGACTGAATTCTTAGCCTCATTTGCTCTCCAGGAACCAACATCTCCCACTACCAATCAAGACATAAATGTGTGGGAACAAGGATTCCCTCCCTGGGAATAACTGCAAGACAAAAAAAGACCCAAGAGTTTCAACTGGTGTAAAATAGGATGTGACATTTTGCAGACAATTACAGCCAAGAAAGAGGCAGCCCTTTTTCCCCTCTGTGAGTAACTTGCTGAGCTGCAGTTACTATCTTGATGTATCAGGGTGAAGACAGATGACACCCAGTCTTTGAAAAGCAAACAAAAAGCACATGAAGGATGTTGCCCTTTTAAACAGAAAACAGTTAACTATCTTTCATTTCACAGCAGAACAATGAAGAAACCAAACAACTCCAGGCTTTCTTCGGAGTAGCGAGTTACAAGAATAGCTTGGGCTTGCAGTCAGCATTGAAAGAACTCAGCTTCCCTGGGCTTGCAGCAGAGTGCTCATTTTTTTCTGGAGTGCAGTGGGAAATCCATGCAGAACCACTTCAAAGAAATTATTTGGTAGAGTCCAATTCCCACCCAACAAGGCTGCAGCACAGCACCAAAAGCACATGAGAAAAAGCAATAGGACAAGAGGAAACAGCCTCAAATTGCACCAGAGGAAGTTCATGTTGGATAGTAAGAAAAGTTTCTTGCCCAAAAGGGTTGTCAGTGCCTGGGCCAGGATGACCAGGGCAGTGGTAGAGTCCCTATCCCTGGATGAAATTTGTGTAGATGTGGTGCTGAGGGACATGGTTTAGTGGTGACCTGGTAGTGCTGGATTAACAGTTGGACTTGATCTTAAGTCTCCTCCAATGAAAACATTTCTATGGTGGCATTATGGACAGCGTCAGGTGCCCATGAGCATGCTCCCATGTCACACAGGGCACCTCCTTCACTCCTTAACACTTTCTCCATGACATTAAGTTAAAAAAATATCTTTGTCTTCAGGAACAGATTTGTTGGCTTGCTCAGCATTTTAAGCCTTACCTAAATCCTTTAAAAGCAGAAAAAAATTCCCAAGCCAGTTATCAGTAATATTTGCCACCATCACAAGATGGCTTAAACTACAGTTGCCCCATTTGAAATCATAATCAGATAGATGCATTACTAAGTACTTTATACATTTGCATTTTGCATACAAGAGACCGATACTCTATTTCTAAATCTGTAAGGAAAAAAGAAAGAGTGCCATGGTTTAAAAAAAACAACACAAAAAGCTTTCAACATTTTTCCTTACTTTGAATCCTGCAAGATTTCACTTAGGAATTAGCTTTGGTTCTAAACTACCTCAAAGTTTATTTATGTAAATGTGGAATAAGTGAGTATTTCTATCTTATAAACACTCAAGACATATACCAATTCATCATGTAGTAGCACATGTTCCATGGACTCCAGGAAATACCGTCCTCTTAAATGCATGTTTCATTCAGCATCTCAGCTCGTTTCCAACATAGCAAAGGAAACAAAAATCACAAGAACTAATAAAAGACATTTTTGAGTCAGTGTCCTGTTTCCAAATTTTGTAACAACAGAAACTCGCTTAGAGAATAATGATGTTCTCAGTATTATTTTTTTCCTGTTGCTGCTGTTTATACAGTCCTAAGGATGCTGTCTTGGAAAATAACAAGAGCTTCTACAGAACAGCTTGTGGTCAGCACTAAACACCAGCCCAAGTGAAACAGATCAGCATGAAATGCACTTTACAAAGCCTATCTGCAGACCTCAGATACATGCTTCATGGCAGGAATTCTTCAAACAGCTGGAGACATTGCAACCTTGCTGCTCCTGGCTGCTCCTCCCTACTCCCACACCATCCCCTCTCTCTGCAAACTGAATTGAAGCAGCAACCCTTGAAGTAAGGGCTGCATCTGAACAGTTCACACTTTCTGCTTCCTTTCTGCAACATTTTCTCCAGCAGGTCAAGGGATGCTCTCCTTCCCCTCTGTCTTGCCCTAGTGAGGCCACATCTGAAGTATAGTGTTCAGTTCTGGGCTCCCCAATACAACAGACAAGGAACTACTGGAGAGAGTCCATCAGAGACTACAAAGATGAGGGAACTGGACCATCTCTGTGATAAGGAACAGCCCAGAGAGCTGGGGCTGTTTAACCAGAAGAAGGGAAGACAGAGGGGATACGATCAATACTTACGAATATCTAAAGGGCACTTGCCAAGAAGATGGGGCCAGACTCTTGTCAGTGGTGCCCAGTGACAGGGCAAGGGGCAAAAAGCACAAACTGGAACCCAGGATGTTCCATCTGAACAGGAGGAAAAAATTCTTTGCTGTAAGGGTGATGGAGCCCTGGGCCAGGCTTCCCAGAGAGATTGTAGAGTCTTCTCTGGAGATATTCCAAACTCACCTGGACAATGTCATCCTGGGCAACCTGCTCCAGGTGACCCTGCCGGAGCAGGCAGATGGACAAGATGATCTCCAGCAGTCCCTTCCAAACCCTACCATGCTGTGATTTTATCAAGATCCAAGAGTATTTTTAGGGAGACTGGTGCCAGAGGAACAAGTGGGTAGCATACCTTTTCTCTACCAGCAGGATTCCCAGGTGAATGGCAGGTGATCATTGTTATCCTATGTCAGATGAGTCAGTACTTCAAATTAAATGAAATATCTACTGCATAGAAAGTTTTGTTTGGCATGTCATGAAATATCCACCATGTGGCACATGCCATTAGTAGCATTGGCTTACTACTACTCTTATTCAGGTAAATCAGTTAAATTTAGGGAGATAGTAAGTTGCACCACTGAAATCAATATAGCTGGGAGGACATGAATGCTGAAAGATCAGTCCCCGTGTTTCAGACTTAGGGCTCTTCAGAAAATAGGTGAGAGAAGCTGCTGACTACCAAGGGTATACTTTAGAGCACAAGCTCTTCTGTTACTCAGGAAGCACTGGAAAAACAAAGAAGTCATTCCACCGAATCTCACCCCTCCACCCTCTCTGCACAGAGGCCATGGGATGTTGCATGTGCCATAGTCACTCTGTTACTGTTCTCCCTCCTTCATTGCTCTGGCACTTAGAGAAACTCTGTATTAACCTTCAGGGATCAGTTCACTTAATGAGTTGGATAAACTGTTCCATCAATTTGCTTTCAATTGATACAATTTTAAAAACAATCTCCATGAATTCATGAGGCCTTTTGTGCTCTTCTTTAGAAGCTGTAAAATAGATAATTTATGCTGCACTTACAAGTTACATAATTGTTTAGCTATTGGATTGCTAAAATCCTAAGAAGGGGGTTAGATAAGCATGGGAGAGCAGAGGTGACTGTATGGATATAAAAGATGAAGCATTTTCCATGTTGTCTCACTATCTGTTAAAACACTGCAATGTGTCAGTCCACTTGCAGCTCCACATAGAAAAGCAACCAATCCAAGCAAAGTTTTGCACACCAACAATTAGATATCAACTTCAAAACCCTTTAATTTGAAGACAAGATCATCTCTACTCAGCATGAACGTGCAGGTTTCACCATACACCACAGCCCCCATTGACATTCCTTTCACAATGTACATTGCAAGCTGTTCTGGATTACCCTGCTTTAGCAGCGGGGTTGGACTAGATGATCTCCAGAGGTCCCTTCCAACCCCTACCAGTCTGTGATGGACTGGGCTGCCCTCCTTGCCTCTTTACTCCAGAAGAGACTACTTCCCTGCATAGCTCTGTATTAAACTCCAATGCAGCTATCTTGTGCCACATAGCATTTACATAGTTAGAATACAAGCAGAATAAGACTTAAATGGTCCAGCCAGGGTTTAGACAGAACATAATTTCTGGCAAAATGGTCTTGTTAAAAGGGTCAGAGTTGGACACATGATTTTCAGCTATTGCATTTTCCTTAAAGAAAGACTAAAAAGACACCTCTGCAGGGCAATACAGGTAACACTTACTGAGTCTCCAGGGGAGCCAGTATGTCTATTGACTGCAATATTTCCTCCTCAAATTTGTGATTTCACTTTTCATCATCCAAGTGTTAGATGCTCCTTCAAAGTTGTAAACAATTTCATTTGCATCTTATCTCTTCCATTCCGTCTTAAACTGTTGTTCTTTCCAGTTTAATAGCACATCACTTTAAAGTGTTCTGCCTCTGTGCCAAATGTACCCACAGACATTAAATCAAATAAAACCTTGAACGTACATATAAGAAAAAAACACATCTTTTCTGGCATTTCCATTTGGCCAGAGCTAGTCTATGTAGCCTTTCCTCCAGTACTCAATTATGATGAAATTAAGGAGTTTCCAGACAATTCTTCACCATCAGCAGCAGTACAGTGTAAATTCATATAACACTATTTATTTTGCCTCCGAGCCTGCTATGCTTAACTGTTTCAAGTAGACTGAATGAGTTTCAGCTAAGTACTCCCAGTAAGTGTGTCATGCTTTTTTCTCAAAGAGTTGAAATGAAAAATGCATTTATAAAAATGCAGCTCTGGGCCTCTCTTAAACATATAAGATTATGACCTTAAGAAAAGAGAAGTATTTTTAAAATATACAACAAAGTGAACAGAATATGAACTCAGTCAACATCACTTTAAAACTATTGGTTGTAACAGCATTTCAAATATGCAAGACTCAAACCTTCACTCGTGCTGAAGGTTTCTTTTGTATGGCCTGGTTTATTTGCTATCCAGACACCAATGTGTCCAAAATGTCAGAACTGCTGCTTCTCTAAAAACCACATCCCTAAAGAATTTTCACACATCACCATCATATGTATCCTCCATTAAGAGAAAGGAGCACTGAGCATGCACTGGTCTCATTTATCTGTATGAAGGTGTTTGCCGCCAAGTTACTGCCCAGTCAGTCATAAAGCTGCATTAACATTCAGTAAAGAGTTTATTTATTGCCTGACCAGAAGATGGCCCTATACAGCCGTGTCCAGAGGACAACAGCATTTTTTTTTTCTTTGAAAATTAAGCAGGGACAATAAACACACCTGGGGACAAAAAGTGCAAGAAACACCAAGTTCCCCCACTTACCTCCTCCTGATGCCTTAATTAAATAGTGTCTTTTTGAATTAAAAACTCTGAAACCTGAAGGCCTCTCCAAGGAGATAACAGCCTTCCCTCCAAACTTGGCTGCTGAAAACAGTATCTAAAACAATACCTGAAACTTTGCAAGAGACACTGATCCCAGTCAAATGCTTTTTAGTTACCATTATACACATGCAAAGTATTTGGGTGGAGCAAAGCTCAAAGCTAGGGCACAGGTGCTACACAACAACTAGATGGACTAATTCACCAATTCAGTACAACCTTGAGGCAGTTTCTTCCTTTTCACTTTCTTCTCCCAACTGCATTGCTATTTCAGGTTGATGCATTATGTCTATCACCTCATTTCTCACATGCTTCCCAGGAGAAGTGAACAGTAGAAAGCACTGTGCACTCTGGTGTCTCAGGCAGAAAGACAACCCATAAACAAACCCCATGTTCTTTACAGGATGAAGTCAGTCATTTAATTATCACATCTATATTTTGGAAAAGCACATAAAACAGGTAAAGCATTGCCATCAGCCTTTGGGCCAAATGTCTTTAGCATCCCTGCCCAAATTCTTCTGTGGACAGCAGTTTCTTTAGCTCTTCCCACCTGAGAAACTGGTCTGTGACCCAATTTCCAAAGCACTCAGATTAATCTGTTTGCTTGGTAGGGCATACAAGACCAGATGAAGATATTGGTTTTCCAGGGTGAGCCCAAGCACTTTGTTAAATTTAAACCTAAATACTGGTTACTGTGAAGAAAACTAATTCACACCGAGGAGGTTACCATCAGCACTACCTTCGTTTGTCAGCTTTGCCACTGAGGAGAGTGAACATTAACCATAGCAGAGATTGGCAGACAGTTCTGGAGGCACAGGAAGAGCCCAGCAAGCAGCTGAAGACCCTCAGTCAAAGCTCACTTATTAGCACATCTGAACCCTTTTCAAAGTTCCCTAAAAGTACTAAGCTGAAAGATCCTGGGAAAGGCAGATTTAAACATGAGTTGATATCAAGGAAATAGGCATGCTTGGTTTTTTTATATAAGAAAATACTGAAACTACACCAATGGGTTCCTAAAATTTACATTGGCTAAATACACAGGAACACACCATGTCTAGGAGTTCTAACATCCATTTCCATAGTTTTCTTATTATTTACAAACTGCTAGAAGCAGTACTTTTTAAACTTAAAAGCAACATTGCTCATAACAGCCAGAAAGATTTAAGAGGAGGAGACCTCATGTATGTTTCTTAAAAGACCGTAACAAAAGGGAATTAAAAATCCTTCAGCTACATTAAATACATAGCATATAAAACATTAGCCAAGTTGGAGATGTCTGCCAATTACATGGCCAAATTAAATACAAAGATAATTGGTACAAGATAATTGGTACTAAGTTAAACTCCTATCTAAAGGCTTGTGAAATCACAAAAGGGAAGCATGAAACAAAGAGGTGGTGTAAAGTTAACCCTGATTATGTCTTGTTTGACTTGACCATTTGAGCAGCTAATCCTTTGCTAACATACCTGTTCTCAGAGATTTCATTTTTGAGGCTGAACTGGGTTTTGCCCAACATTATCTGCAGGATGGTTTTCATCTGCTCTCAGGTTTGGGGGGTGGTGGGCAGGTTGTTTTACTCTGCTTCAGATTAATGAATCTTTAATCACATTGAAGGGGAAAAGTTAATAGAAAAATTAATGAAAACAATATCAGTGGCTGTGATGTGTAATGAATAATAATGAGAACAACAGATGTAGTCTGTTTGATGGCCCAATTTAAAATTCTTCATGCCCAATTACAGACACTCATTTTCTATAAGGCAGACAGTTGGATGAGAAACATTATAATTTTCTGCTTTATGAGTACTATCTAGAATACCTAAGCTCATAACACAGATGATTTACACAAAACAATTTTCACAAGACACATGTATGACAAGGAGCCCTGGTTGTCACCTGGCATGCAAAGGTGCAAACAAGAGGGCACCAGGTAGCCTTGTGAAGAATGTGAGTCTTGTTTTGCATGAATCGCCACAACCAGAAGAGTTTGCCCTTAGATTACATTATCCAGGTGCAGAGTTCCTGATTAAAGAAGGAAGTTGAGGTACAACTCTCTCCTATGTCCTGCACAGCTACATATTCCCCCTTCTCCACTCTTTCTTCCCTCCACCAGGGATAATCTGTCCCTGCTTCACCTTCATTGCTTTCCCTGTGTGAGGGGAACTTTACCCTAGAGAAAACCCATCTGTAGGCCCTTCATTTTGGTGACAGCCTCTTTTGGATATCCCTCTTACACAGGCAGAAATACAGTTCAGCTTTACAGAAGGAACCCCAAGATCTCCATATAGTCTGTGCTCCACAAACCCACTCTAATTTAAATTATAAAAAAGAAAAACACCCAACATGAGTAGGAAAACCAAAAGAAGCTATAAAATGAAGAATGCCAAAGAAACAACCACCATCTCATAAAAGGTCCAGACCAAACTATTCAGTTCAAAACAGCAAAGTACAACACTGTGATTCTAACTTCCTCTATTATAACCCACAATTTGAGAATTCTATGCCAAATGTACATGTCTGAAGACAAAAGTCAAAACATGTTCCTTACTCCCCTGTTTTGAGGGGGGTGTGGTGTTTGGTTTATGGTTTTCACTAGTTTTATTTATTTATTTTCAATCTAGAACTTAGTTCAACCTCAGTTGAATTGGTACTTTTGAAAGAGAGAACAGTCTGTTGGGAAATCTTTGACTGAATGTTCTTCAGGTCCTTGCCCAGCAGAAGTTCAGTATTACCTTAGATAACCTGACAGAGCCCACTTCCAGAGTGCTTTAAAATACCTCTCCAAAATGACCAAGTTCCTGCATATTAGTTCCATCTGAATTTGTAGAAGGGTGACTCCTCAGATTGCTTCTGATATATAGGAGAAACGTCTTTGAACCCAGCGCTAACCACACCTGCCTGTTGTCTGCACAGGGGCAGAACACCTCAGAGAAACAAGTTTGACTTCATAAACCCACCTGAATAGCCCTGAAGTGCAAGGTCACTGTTTTAGCAGGCTCTTGTTTAGAGATCTCCTTCTTATCAATATAGGTAGAATACAAGGGCTAGGAATGAAGTTGAAAATTTATTTTAAATCATACTGCTTTTTTTGTTTGTTTGTTGCCCAGAGCGAAAATACAGTGAGATCTGAAATTGGTCAAGTCCTGTTTTATCAGCTGCCACCTTAATTAGTCTGGATGTGTGAAGCTATTAACCATCCATATGACTGTTTATCTAAGCAAGATATTCTGTATTGTTGGGACAATAATGCTCAGACCCATGAGCTTGTAAATAATCATTTTTGAAAGGCCTAGTGAGAAATGGAGTTTCATATTGTTCACTAGCTGCCCTACAGGCACAGAAGGTGACATTAATAAATTCTTACAATTATAGCTTAGCAAAAAGGAGGACACATCAAGATTCATACCACATTATCTCACCTAGAACAAAGATCTTTCTGCCAGTTAAACAATAATCTGGTACCTGCAGAGGCCAAAGGAGAAAACAGGCTGTATTGAATCAGAGCAAAGCCAATCCAGCATTTAGTTCTGTCTCTGATTCCCACAGGACAAACTCTAAGAAGGATATAAGAGCAGGAGAACATCCTGTTCCTTCCCCACTATGCCAGCCTCTCAGGGTCTAAGGCTTAGGGGACTTTTCAAACCAGAGGCAATGCCTTTGTCTAATTATTATCATTTTTTTCTTCCTGAAGTTTATCTATAAATTAAGATCAGCAACAGCAGCATGTGGCAAAAATTCTCACAGTTTCACATCATGTGTTTTTAAAAAAAACCCAAACCTTCTGGACTAAAACAAAAATAAACAAGGAAGGAGCCTCCAAAAGTTATTTCTAGACCGCAAGCTGCATGCTATCAACCTCCCACCAGAGCTACAGAGTTTTCCACTGTGTAAAGAAATTACGAGCTGCAACTTTAGAAAGAAAAAACAATATTAACTGAACCATTGCTGAAACAAGTCCTATTTATTGGTTCTTAATAGTTCGGGCTGCTTTTACTTAGTAAAACATGCAGGATTTGCGCAACCCATAAATACTCTGCAGTACAAGCCCACACTACAACAGTGTATGTGCAAGAAATAAGCCAATATAGATTTGCAGCCACAATTCTGTAATCTTAGAATGTTAGGGGTTGGAAGAGACCTCTGGAGATCATTGAGTCCAACTTCCCTGCCAAGGCAGGAACACCCAGGGCATGCCACACAGGAACATATCCAGGTAGGTTTTGAAAGTCTCTAGAGAAGGAGACTCCACAACCTCCTTGGACAGCCTGTTCCAGTTAAGTATAACTGACATAGTCATGGATCTCTTCCAGAAGCCACCCCACGAAAATACCTGCCCAGACACTTTCTGGGTGGCCAAGCCCATCAGTCCATCACAACTGCAGTGCATTTACTACCTATACATACATGACCAACCCTTTGCAAGTGGTTGCTCTGCTCAGCAGCTAAACTAAGGCTAAATAGGACCAAGCAGGTGGGGTCCATACAAGGCAAGAAATTCAGTGTACAATAGCTCAAAGACTAAGGAAGTGTGGCTAACCTCAGAGTTAGGCTACACAGTTGAAGAATTAGAGCAATACTGTGCACTGATGTCTGATCAGAACGGTAATAGAAGTGGAGAACTAGTAGAAAAAGTCAGGGACACAACTCTGGGGAGATACAGGGAAGAACCTTAGAATATACAGGAGCTTTGTACCACTGCTCACAGTTTGACCTCCCCAGCATGCACAATACCACCTTCAAAGCATTTCACAGCATTAACTGAAGAATTGATGCAATATCCCCATTCACTACAGTAGGAAAAGCTTATCTCTGTTGTACCAACATGGAAACCAATCCAAAACTATCATAACAACTGCCAAAACTACAGGATATAAGAACAACTACAATTAGTACTTGCCAAGACTGACTCCCAGCACTCTGCTCCCCACATTTCTTCTTCCTTCTAGAGGAAAAGGTAGAGGGTCTCAGGAAGACCAGTTATACACAGCTGCCCCATCACCACCACCAATGGCTGTGAGTAATCCACAGCTGCTGCCTAACAAAGGCAATGAGTACCAAGCCCAGGTGCTGTTGAAGTAATAGCAAAACTCTTAAGGATGTTTGTGGAAAAGAGACTTTGTGCTTTTTAAAGTTCACTTACGAGATATATCAGATCAAAACTCTAAACATTTAGAGTCTAAAGGTTCTAAAGCTTCTATATCAGATGAATAACTGAAGTTCATAAGCAAAAGCATAATAATAGAATAAGATATTTTTCTATCTCTTTGTGATCTGGAGCAGCAGTGTTTAGGGTCACTGAAACATTTGCTGCTAGTAAAATCTTGTTCCCTTCTTTGTAGATGTGCTTGTGGAGCAGGAACCACTCACAAAACAATAGGGTGCTACCTGTAAGTCAATCCTCACCTTGGGAAAGTGGATGTAGACAAAAAAAACCCTCCTGACACAGCTTTTCAATCCTCAGACTGACCAGCTCAGTTACTTAAAATGGTGTCTTCAAGGTAGCTGAACACCAACAATGAAACACAGTCAGGAAAAGAGAGATTTGAATCAATTCCTGTTTCTACAGAGGCCCCCACCACTCACGTTTAATACCAGCTCAGATATCTTTACGCTACAGTCACCTCAAAAAGTCTTCCCAGATGTTTGGAGATTGGGAGGTCTCAAAGCACTGGATGGGCATGGCTCCAAACCATGCACACGGGCAGGGAGACAAAATGTCTATTTGGCTTTATAGTTATTCATGGATGAAAGCAACAGGGTGACACAGTGATTTGGAAAGGATTCCTCGACACAGAAGGTCCCTTTCCAGCTATATTTCTGCTGTTTCCATGATTAGGTTTGTATTTCAAAAAAACCCCACCAAACCAAACCACTGACCTTCATGATGCTTTTATTTCTGCTTCACTATGCCACATGCTTAAACTTATCCACAAGGACATTGCCTTCAGTCTCAGGCCCCACAGAGACCCTTCTACACATGCCCATGTGGGAGCATCATGGAAAGGTGAGATGAGTAAGCTACCAAAGCGTGACATTAGCCTACAGGAAATCCCAACGAGCCCACACTCATGCTGTTAAACTGCAGCAAACTGAGGACATGATTTTCAAATACAGCCTCCCCAGGAGACTTCACGTGCTTTCTGTTCTTCAAACCTTGCCTTGTCGGGGAAATTTAATTTCACAGTAGGCCTGCAGAGGTGGGTTGAGGAGGGAACCTGATGTTTTTTCAGGCATTCTCCAGGAGTGTACGTACATGTCACATTTTTGTTGGTCCTTCCTCCCCAGAGGACCTAGGAGTACAGTACATTTGTGCTCACAAGACACAGACTTTGCTCTGTCTTGCAAGACCCTGGACAAAAATTGCCCCATTTTCTGGTACACTTATTAAAAGCTGGAATGCCATGTGCATCTCAGAATCAGGCATGATTCTGTAGGAGTCAAGAGACCTGAAATAGGTTTCTATCCTTGCCACTGAACTGTGGCCTTAGTGGGGTCTTTTCCTTTCTCTTTCTTCTCCTCTTTTCACATTTTTTGAGGTTAAAACTCTTTCAAATCATTTCACAAACCAACTCTGCTGCTGAATGGAGCCATCATTCCAGCTGCCTTACCTATAAAGTCTGCACAGCTGTGAGCTCACCATGACTTTGACCCTGGTTAAAACAATTTGATGGTTTTTTCCTGGTTTTTGTACTGCTGGGGGAAGGACAAGTGCAGGGGGCAAGGGCAGAAAGCACATCCTGTCCCTTGTCTGACAAGAACTTGTGAAAAGACCACTCACATCCAAGGTCTGAAGCAAGAAGTGGCCTCCTGCCCTGCCTGCTCTGAGCTGCTCTCCAACTGTTTCACAGCCCACAGACTTGGTCGCTGCCTGGTTCTGAGTTTTCTGCTTTATACTATTGCCTCCGTGATGTGCTCTTGGCAAAAATAAGGAGCCCCAGATGGGTTCATATAACCATATGCATGCACCTTGAAGACTTATCCAGGCCCAACACTTTCTGGTGACTTAGAAAATATGGTCAGGACATGGAGAAAGCTCACAAGCTGTTGAGGTGCATAATCCCCTCCCCGGCCTCTCTGTTCACTGGTGCACTGTTGAAGAGGGAAGGGAAGGAACAAGCACAGGGGAAAACGTCCTTGAAATTGGACAAACCCAAGATGTACTTCAAAGGCTTCACAGCACCAGACAGACACAGTATAGTTCAGATGCATTTAACGTCGTGTTAATCCTCAGCCTCGTACCCTAATGAGAAGCAGTGTGACATTATTTATTCATTCTAAAGTAATTTAATTCTGTGATGGGGAGACTGAACTATGGCTCCAGCAGAATCGTATTTTTGCTACCAGCTGTAATAAAGTTGGTTTCACAGGAGCTCTCTCCCCCTTGTAATGAGCTGCCTGTCTCCTACAACTACTATCCAGTGAAAGAAATAAGACCAGCTGAGAAATACTTTATACTTTGATCTGCCTCAACAAATCAGTTCAAGAGCTCTAAAACAGAAACCCCAGGGAGTGGGAAGGGGAAGAAGAGAAGTTCAAGCAGGGAAGTTTTAAAGCTCTATTTGATTTGTTTCACTAGAGCTGTGATACTTTAAAAAAAAATAAAAATCATATCTGTCCATCTTTTTTGAGCTTTCTCAGCTCTCTCAGGCCCTACTACACACTTCAAACTTTGGACAACTTTATTTCAGTGATAACCGAAAGAAGTATATATATATATTTATATATATATAAAACCTGACATCTTGAAAAGTTAGGTTCTGTAATCTGGTTGAGTTGGATTTCTCCTGTTTCCAATATATCAACAACCCTGCTACCCACCTCTTAGGAGAAAAAAAGAATTGAGCAAGAAGGTACTGTAAGAGGGATGGAACCACACAGGTTTTGCTCCTTGCCTTTGAAGTTAAGCTGCTCTGAATGAGCAAGGCATGAGACCTACCTCTGGGATTCATCCTGCACCGTCTTTTGCAACACTTGGGACAAAGAACTCCATTACCATGCCAGCGTATCCTGGTTTTAACATCAGCTCCATGGAGGGACTTGGTATTTCTCTTGCACCTTTTTTGTTTTCTCTTTCTGGTGCAGTTTTTTTTTGTTTGTGTGGTGGTTTTGTGTTTGTGGTTTTGTTCGTTTGTTTTTATTTGTTTGGTTGGTTTGGTTTGTTGTTGCCTGTTAACTTGCTGCATGATCTTGATCAAACCCCTTGGCCCAAGTGGCTCCATCTGGTAAGAACTGAGGAGGGGAATAGACAATGACACACCTGGGGAAAATGACTATCAAGAGTTTGGTGCTATCAGAGATAGTTTTCTATATGACCAGCAATTTCCCCGAAAGAGGGTAGAAATGTTAAGACTTCTTGTACAAGACAGCAGGAATTAACAAGAAAAAGCAGATTTCAGTCATGAAACTCCACATTATCAACATCCAAAACTATCCTCCTTGCTCTGTGTGCCAATGTCCAGGAGGTGTGTCCTGGTGCTGCTCACACTCCCCTTAGCTTGCAGTCTGACATTTCTGAGGGGAGCTAAAGGTAGTGCTCTCTGAACTGTGGAGTGAGTTTATGTTTAAAAGCAAAGCGAGGCATGACTGGAGCCTAGCAGTGTGTCTCTGCAGGAGCCTCTCAGACCCGCCTTGCCACCAACCCCTAGCTGAGCTGGACCCATCAGCCTGGAGAGAAGGCTCTGGGGAGACCTTATAGCAGCCTTCCAGTATCTGAAGGGGGCCTACAAGAAAGCTGGGAGGGACTTTTTACAAGGGCTTGTAGTGATAGGACGAGGAGTAATGGCTTCAAACTGGAAGAGGGGAGATTTACATTAGAATTTAGTAAACAGTTCTTCACTCTGAGGGCGGTGAGACACTGGAACAGGTTGCCCAGGGAAGCTGTGGGTGCTCCATCACTGGATGTATTCAAGACCAGGTTGGATGGGGCTTTGAGCAACCTGGTCTAGTGGGGAGGTGTCTCTGCCGATGGCAGGGGGGTTGGAACTAGATGGTCTTTAAAGTCCCTTCCAACCCAAACCATTCTATGACCAGGACATCGCTCTCCAACATGTCTTTGGGGACAACATGTCATACTGGTGGTGTCAGCTTACTCCAGTGCTGGACTTTGCCCAGCAGTTAGCTGGGAGAAGGCGATGCCATCTGCTGAAATGCAGCTCCAGATTCCAGCACCACAGGCATGGGGGGCTCGGAATGCCCAGTTTGGCTGCTGGAAGTAAGCAAGAAGCAAATGCAGGATTAAGTGTCTCAGCAGATAACTGAGCAGGACGCCTGTTTTATCTAACTCTGAGCTTCACAGATGCCAGGATGACTCGGTCCTCAAAAGTGACCAGAAGGTCACATAGTTGCGTGTCCAGGGCCATCGGCATTAGGCACTATTTGCAAGCTAAGTGTGGATGTGAACCAAAGCTGAGTGACAGGAATGTGCATCTGTCGAGGCAGTTGGGCCCACAGATGACATTCGTTGCTATCTGAAAGCCACCGACAACGTGGGTCTTAACTTCTGCATGGGCTGGCATGGGACCCAGATTCTCATACAAGCTGCCAGCCTCCTGAAAAGCCAGACACAGATAAATGTGGAGGAGAAATGCTTTGGATAATAGGCTGAAAAACAGACCAGTGGTGACCCCTGGCTTTCTGTGTTTCACAGACACCATGGACTGACATGAAATTCCTTGTTCTGTTATGTGTCTGTGGCAAAGATCACATCCTGAGATTTTACTAATTCAGAAGCAATAAATCATTCTGTGAGAGAGCATTCCAGACCTTCAGGCCTTTTCTCCAACTCCTACCCGTGAGACACACTGCTCTGATTCATTTTAAAAGGGCTGTGCTCCACTTCGGTAAAATATTGGGGGGTGTGGGGATGGGGGCAGGTGTTTTAATGATAGTCAGCACAGGATGTTGGCAATCCAGTAGCTGTCATTGGTCTACCTGGAATGATTTCTGTGCCTTGGGTATCCTTTATCCCACTTCTCACCAACTAGAAAGTAGATGTTAAGCTCCACTAATTATCTCAGCTCCCTTATTGTTAATAGAGAGAGGAACAGGGACTTGCACAGCGTGGTTTATTCCACCCTAGAATATTGCATCCTCACAGAACTCTGTAAAGGATATGTCTTTATCATGAAAAACTGAGGATAATAGCTTTTCTTTCCCTGAAAGCATCAGTAAAGGGAAATATTCTTTGTTGGTAGCATAGGTTGAAAATCTCTAATGGTGCCTTTTCTGCCTGTGTTTCTCAGCGAGCTCAAAAGCTTGGTCCTCTCCCACAGAACCAATCCCAGAGTATGGTTATTAGCATCTGTTTCATCTCCCTTCTAGATCTCAAGGGTGCCAGAGTGTCAGGCATCCTTTTTCTACTGATCTTATACATACTGCTGATCTCAGAAATGCCCTCCCTGGCACCTCGTGTGCGGCCACAGCTGGCTTCTTCCTGCTCGAGCTGCACAGGGAGCACTGCCACGCTGACATAGCACGCACAGAAAGCAGGCAGCCAGGCTAGTGCGCCATTTGCAAGCCACGCTGGCATTGGGTCGCACACGGCTTTCACGCTGGCGTAGCTTCACAAGCAAGCACAAGTGCAGGCTCCTCTCTTCAGCCAGCAGCTTCAGAGGCTTTGCCACGTTAATCCCCAGAGGCTCGGCACATTGCCCGAAGCACACAGCAGGGTTTTAGCTGCTCTCAACTTCCTCATGTGCTCCTGGAAACCAGCTGCCATCACACCTCTCTCACTGCATCTGCAAGTCGTTTGTTTTCTGTATACGATGTTTCAGAGCACCTTTAACTTCAGCTCCCAGCAGTGCCAGCTTATTTACCTTGGGGGTGCGGGTGGGTGCAAAGCTGGCCATGAGCCATCACCATGTGCTCACATCCCAGAAGCCAGTGGCACCCTGGGCTGCATCCCCAGCAGCGTGGGCTGCAGGTTGAGGGAGGGGATTCTGCCCCTTTGCTCTGCTCTGGTGACACACCCCCTGCAGTGCTGGGCCCAGATCTGGAGTCCTCAGCACAGGAGAGACAGGGACCTGTTGGAGCAGGGCCAGAGGAGGCCACAGCAATGATCTGAGGGC
>WUAM01000334.1:10983071-10995565 GCA_024336885.1 Actenoides hombroni | reverse complement strand
TTTTTCTTTTCTTTTCTTTTCTTTTTTTTTTTTTTTTTTTTTTTTTGTAGTTTTCTCTGAGGATGAGGCAAACATTTCCTTTCCAAGAAAGCCTTCCAAAAAACCAAACCAGCTTTTCTGTAAAAATATATTTCAAATAAAGTATGTTTATCCCCATATTGAGCAACATTTTATAGCTAATTATTTCTGTTATATTGCTGGACACATTGTTAAAATTATTAGTATCCAGGGACAACTTGTAACCATAAAGATGTAAATCATAACTGGATTGAAAAAGAGAACAAAAGTACAGAAGAGAGAAAGGACAATGACGACAAATATCATAGACTGTATCTTTCACTGTTGTGAATCATACATATGTTTTTATTAACAAATGTAAACTAGTTCCTGGTCCTATTTGCTATTGTGTGAATTCAAAATCATTACAGAGCAGTTTTGTGTTATTACAGCTAAGATCAGAATCAGGATCATGTGGAGGGAGTGAATGACATATGTCCTCTTGTACACTGAGACTCTTGTTCAGCCTGCATTGTTGACTGAGAATAGGAGTGACATTTTCACTTGCATTTAATATGTATTAAATGGTAAAACTAAGTGTAGCTGAGGTTTCTGAAACTGACACTGTTACCTTGCAATTCACGCAGTTGTCATCTGGCATTGTATGCTTTTAGTGACAGGGTAACAGCAGTCTTGATTTCTGTTATACAGCACCAAGCAGAGTGTGAGGTCTGGTGCAGAAAGAATCCTGGGTACTGATGAATAAAAGTAATGTAAAGCTTGTTGATTTTTTAGAAAAATTATAACAAGAAAAGAACCAAAATTAAAAGCCCAGAACCCCTCCTGTCCTGTATTCTTATTAAAACAAATTATTTCTCACTTTTATCATTTCTTTGTATTTCTGTGCTGAAGAACCAGAATAAATACATGGTAGCAGGATGGTAAGCTTCCTCTCACCAGAACTTCATCCTATTGAAAGACTCATAAGATGAATCCTCTGGTGGCACCTATTTTTCTCCATGGATTGCAGAGATAGTCTAGATATTTTCTTAGGTCTATGAATGTCTAACAGTAGAGCCCACTTTATGTATCTATAAAATTGTCCACTTGTGTTTTTGACCAATTTACTCTTCAAAGTAGAGCCTGAATGCAAATTTATTTTCTGTTTCATAGGAAATTACATTATTTCCATAGTTTACACTCTTTTTAACTGGATAATAATAATAGAACAAATGTGAAATTTGCTTGGGAATGACAGTCAGAAATAAAATAATAATGATTTTTATTTGACAGTCACTTTTTCAAAGAAAGTGAAATGATTCATTGCAATGCTCATGTTTGATTTTATACACTATAAGCAGCTTTAAAATGATACAAAAAGGATTGTACTGAAATGGAAGCGTCTGAACATTCTGTTCCATTACAAGCTCATCAGAACAATCTTCTCAGATATCTACATAATGAAACTTTATTAGAATTGATAGATTTTCACACAAGCATGCAGTTTTGAGAGGCATATTCTGAAATAAAAAAGGTAGAGAGGACATCCTGCTAGTTTTATTTAAAAATCTCTGTATTATAACAAAACAAAAAAATAATAAAGCAGCCCCACAATAAAAATAGCTGAACAGTTCTCTTGAGTTATCTCTGGAGACTTTTCTAATACATTTCTTCCACAGAAAGATTTACATATTTTGTACCTAAATAATATTTTTTTTTCAATTATTCATTTGTTCTTTAATTTACATACAGATTTTTATTCTTAAAACATCTACCAAAGTGTAGTCTAATACAGCTGTTCTTACTTTCCCATTCACATTCTAAGATATAGGTTTTAAATGATTTGCAAAAATGAAACTAGAGTGTGATGCAGAATCCAGATTGAGGTATTGCCACATTAGGGACCATTAGGCACCCCTCCCTCTTTTATTAAAAATAAGACAATAGAAGATTCATCTTTTGTGGATAAAAGTTACAGATCACTTATGCAGTATGAAGGGAGAGGCTGCTCTATGACACTGAAGAATCAAAGAAACAGCTATTGAAGGAAAAAAAATTAAAATAGTGGAACATCCCACTATTCCTTCTCCTGCATAAAAAACACGACCCAAGAACAATTAGCTTTTGGAGGGTGGTTTCTTGTCGTATCAAGCACCACTTCAGAAGCCAAATAATACAGACAAGTCCCTGTTACAATGGAAAACACACTGGGACAAAGAAAAATATTTCGCTTCACTAGGTAAAATACTTTATTTAAAGGCCAGGTACAAAAGAGACAATGATCTCTGCTCCTGGACACCTACTAGCCATTAATGGGAAAGTTCCTCTGAAAACATACACATGCACTTACAACTTGGGCTTTAATGAGGGCTTTGCTGTTTGATGACGACACATCTGGCATGCTTTCAGAACTCTGCAGTCCCAATTATAAAGCTGTCCAGCAGGAAAATCCATTACAATCCTGGGCAGCCAGATCTTCGAAATGAGGTTGAAGAAAAAAAAGAAAAAAAAAAAAAAAAAAAGAGGAGGCAAAGGAAAGGGGTTAAGCATGAAGGAAAAAAAAAACCAAAAAAACAGGTGAAGAAAGGAAAGCAAGGCTTGATTTAGGGAGGAAAAAAAAAGGAAAATAAAGAAATGTAAAATTCCTTTAAAGAAAAATTGTTCCTAGAGCCCCCTATAATGTTAGAGCTAATTTGTGCCTTCAAAGATCTAAAGAGCCTGCTAGCTGTAGGTGGCAAAGAGGTTACTTCTGGCATGGACTGTGGGCATCAGATAACATAACACAGAAAACTTCTGTCCCCCATGGAAAAGTTAATGAGACCAACTCTTTCAGGATCCCCTAAAAGAGTTCCTTCAACCTCACCCCATCCACATCTCATTCTTGCAGCCAAACAAAAAATGTCTGGTTGAGTTTAATTGGCCAACGAATGCTTTGATAGCTGTGGTTTTTTCCTTGCCCTTGGGGTTACTCAGTGTAGCAGAATTAGGCCAGCTTGTTGAAACATGAAGGTTAATGTTCATCCATTTTTTTGTTTTGCTTCGGAGGGCGTGTGTGCATTTTAGCTGCTATTGAAAAACTAGGTTTGGTAATAAATTTTAATAAACAAAACTTTTAAATCTGTCAGCTTTCTCAATGTGAAGTCCCATAATTCCTAGTGAGGTCCAAAGATTCTCCAAGGCAGCTTTAAGAAAAGCAGACATAGAATGATAAGTGGTACATCTATTTCATGATGTGATTCAATCTAATTTATGTATGTAAGAGAAGAGATACAGTTTCAGTGTTATAGGACTCAACTATTACAGCCACAATGCATTAAACATGCAAGTTATGGGGTCAAAACAGAGGGATGACTGCATTGCATGGAGCTGTGCCAAGATACCCTTTTTGTAGTACATGCATCAAACAGTAGTCTCTGAGCAGAAAAACTGTACAAAGTAAGTATTCAGCAGATTTATTCCTCATTCCAGAGGTCACGATACTGGTCTTTGTCACAGAATGACAAAAAATTAGATATATGATGCTAGGAGGAGTCTACATAACCTTGAATATTGGTCTCATATAGAACTGCTATCTCAGTAGTGTCCTTTAGCACACTAATCATTGGAACAATTGGTCTTCCCACTAATAGTTTGTATCTGTAGCTTGAGCTCGAAGCATATAAACTGACTAAAAAGATCTGAACTCAGGACATGCATGGAAAGGATGGGTTGCAGGGCATTTGGTCTTGACTGCATATTTTCTGTTCAGCCAGTGTGTCTTCTGGGAGCTTGGTTTGAGAGAATAAAACATTCTTGGATGCTCCCTAGCATGGGGACTGCAGACCATGGTTTTAGTCCCTGTCTGCCTGGAGTCCATATGTAAAATGAAAACTCTGGGTTAAGACCAGGTTTTCCAAGCAGAGGACTATAGGCATCTTTGTGTGAGTCTCAGGAACTGAAGTTCTCTGATGTACCAGCCTTGTGAATCATCATAAACAATATTTCTTGTTCAAGTAATCACTCCAGGTGAAATGCTCAGTTGCCTAGATCCTCTGCAGCATATTTCGCAAACTCTGCTTTTCCCCAGCCTTCATGAGTCAGTCCCCCTCCCTCTGCTGTACATCCTCCAGACAGAGAGGATTATTTTACTCCTTTACCCACCTCTATTGTCATTTACCCAAGCCATTGACCCCCTGTCAGTGGGGCTAAGGGAAATCACCCCTCAGTGTGGGAGGCCTGGGAGTTTAATGTCTCCTCTTTTTCACCTCTTAGGATAATGTGAAAACATTTTCCTTCAGAAAACATGTTTATGCAGCATCAGCATCAAAAAGCCATTTTGTTGTTTTCCCTAATGACTTTATCAGACACACAGCAACACAATGAAATATGTTGTTGTTATTCCTTTTCCTTTCCTTGATCTTTATGTTTTCATGGAAACATCATTAGTGAGGATAATAGTTGTGCCAGAATATATTCAAGACATGGGCCTGACACTCTCATTCTAATGTATCGCCAAGAAGATTTCTCCCCCCCCTTTTTTTTAAGCTTCCTGGCATTCATTAAAAACGCCTTCCGAAGCAGAAACTCTGCGTTACCCTTCTGCCATCTTTTAGAGGGGAAGATGTGAGAGACTTTCCCCTTTACGTTTCCATGTAGTGGGATTGCTATTTGCTTAGGCTGGTAACATTTGAAATACCAGAGACTTGAATTCAGTTTCTTCCTCTTTCTCCATCCCGCTTTGTGAATTCCCTGGAGGAGGGAAGTTGGTCTTTGCCAGCTATACTGACTACCAGTATGATGAAATATAATCTACCTCCAAGCACTGGCAGAAACCTCTACTATAATTAAAAATTACATAAGCAAACAGCCAAAAACCCAAATCAACAAGTTAAAAAAACCTCTAAATTCCACTATCTGATCGTCCTATTATCTGTGCTGAACAACATGGTCCCTTCATTAGCAAAGCTTTTTGTGCTCAGGTGTGGTGATTACAGTATGTCAATCTAACAAAATCCATAACTAGGAACACTTTGCTGAGAGGTCCTACCACCTTTCCTCTGCTACCTATCAGCTCCTGAAGAAAGTATTACTTTAGTCTTACTGAACAGTCATTTTTCAGGGAATTATATACCAGTTTTGGCCACCTGAATCTCCATTTCTCTCTATCAGATGTTAGCAATGAATATCTACAGGAAAATCAATATCCAAAGAAGACAACCAAGCTCAGCAGTGACAGACAGCCCATATCCTCAAGAGTGTAGAGATCCATTAGACAGTGGAGAAAGACAGTAAATAAGGACATAATTTTACACACAGAGCAGACTCAGGAAGAGGAACTCACTTGCCTGACTCCCAGTGCAACACCGCTTTTGTATATAACACTTAGGGCATGTCTTCAGAGAATAAAGTTCCATTAGTTTGTATTCAGAAGCTGTGTAACTTAAACTTTCTGTGGAAGAGTGCAAATAGATAAGCTTTACTTTTCAGGGCTTGCTAGCAGGTAGTCAGTATTACGTTGTGGCTCAGCAGAGTTCATTTATTCCTTTTTGGATTGTCAAACAGGAAGGAAGCAGATACAAGTCTCTGCCATCAACTGTTGTATCAACTTCCCAGCCACAAGATCTCTCTTATCTCTGAGAGCACCCACTCAGCCATACTCCTTGGTTATATGCTGTTGAGCCTGTATGCATGGAATGGGAAAGCTGACTGTCATTTGAGCTTGTTGAAGTATGTTTCAATTTCTCTAACTTTTCAGTCTAGTTTGCAGAGAATTATGTGATTTTGGAGGGTGTTATTTGCTCAAGCGAAAAGGCTAGAAATGCACATTATTTTTTGAACACTTTCTCAGCTGGTCTCTTAAGGAGAGAATCCTGCAAGTCTTCTCCTCAGCAGTGAGCCTTTCTCACTGTATATCACTGGAGTCCCCTGTTCACAGTTCATCTAGACGAGAGTGAACTGCTCAGCCTCACTTCATAGCTCTCAGGTCCCAGCTGAGATCTATTAATGAAATGCTCTACAGTACAAACCAAGGCACCCTTAGGGCGCTGTATAAATTCATAACAAGGAATAATCCATTCTCAGTGTTGCATGCAACAGCACTTAAAGAAAAAAACACTGTAGAAAACATTGGAGGAAGGTAGAACCACATGGGAACTACAGAAGGATGTTAAAGAAACACCCCTAGTGCCATCAGCGTGCTTGAGCACTAGGCAGCAAACACAGGAGCTGGTCAGTCCCCTTTACAGAAGAGGGAATGGAGGCACTGTGGAGCAGTGGCTGGGATCCCTTCATTTTGTCTGAGGATGTACCCATGTGAGCAGCATGATTCTCCTAGGTTTTCTTTAGAGATAATGGGACTGAAGAGTCCACACACCAGAGGTGTTTTCCTTTCTCTCTGTTAGGTTTTGTGGGAAATTGGGTAATTAATCATCTAAAGAAGATAAGTATCTAAAATTAAACAGGATGAGGTAAGCCCAAGGGCATTACCCAAAATTAAAAAGAAAAACATGATAACCCTCAAATTAAGCCACAGTTTTTCAGTCTCTGGAGTAAATCCTAATTCATTTTTTGGTTACAGCCATTTGCCTGCTTCTGTCTTCATCCTGTTTATCGTTGTAACAGACAAATAATAAAACCTAGTACTGTAACTGAACCCTGGGACATAGCAAGGTGACTGGGCAGCAACCTTTTGTAAAGGAATCCTGAAATAGTTTAAGACAGGTAGAGCTACATTTATGCCTTATACAGACACTTATCTCAGATATTAGAAACAACTGATTTTCACTGAGGAATGTTTAAAGAATGCTGCTCCTTCCACTATATGTGGCTCAGTGCTTGTATGCTGAATTTGTCTGGCATAAACAGAACTAGCTGATAGGTTCTTCTAACCTATACTTGCAGCCAAAAGACTTTTGTGATAGACCACACACCACTGAACCTGTCTGAGACCGAAAACTTCCAGTTCCTTGTTCCTTCGCTAATGCTTGGTGAAGAACTTTCAACGTGTACAATATTAATGTGTTACATCTCTACCAATAGCAGGTGTAAAAACTGGTCATGGACGAAGACGGTGCACCACTAAGTGCTAGCCATTATTTAAAAATATGAAAGGGATTTTTTTTGGGTCTCACAGTTTGGGCTTATTAAGCAGTCTATATACAAACTTGCTCAACTATCTTTACCTGGACTGAATTTTGGCAGTTTAATGACAGCAGTATTTCATGAGATTTCCAAGGGTTTTGAAATTTATCTAGGAATGTAAGCGCTATGAATTATTTTCTTTGTGTATTACTATTATTTATCTTTCCAGTTCTGACAGAAGAGGAGGAGTGGGGTGGGGGACAGAAGGCAAAAAGTAGACCTAACATGTTTGAACGACTCAAAAATCTCAAAACTAATTGGATCCATAAACCAAAAGAACCACAAGTAAACATTGATATTGGAACTCCAGACAGTAATCTTCAAATTATTATGAGATTGAATTCAAAACGTGAAGATTTTTTTTCTTGTTTAAAATGAGAAATCTATACAGGTTTTACATCCTGCACAATTATTAAGTATTTAAGTTAATTTTAAAAGCATAAATAGATGTTGCCTATATTTCATGTGTTGCAGATTCATCAAGAACTAAAAAAGTGAGAACTGGAACATAAATGGGGAACAGACTTCATTAGCACTCTAAAAGCTGTTGTAGCTCCTAGGAGATAAGGAGCTTTAGGTATAAGAAAACAGGTTATGGGGAGTGCCAGCAAAATAGTTATGGGAATCAGCACTGAACACCTCATCAAAAGTCCACTGAAGTCAATGGAAAAACTGCTATTAACATCAGTGGGCTTCGAATTAGGCTTTGAGTTCAAGTGCTTTGACAGGGCTGCAGGGAAAAGATGAAAAAGAGCAGAATAATATAGAATAAAGCAGTACTGGGTTGAATGACGTAGACTTGAATAGCAAGAAATAGCAAGTAAGTTGGGCTGTAGCAGGCAGCAGAGCTGTGAGGTGACTGCAGAGCTCTGTGAGTGAATTCACACAACATCCATTCACACCATTTCTCAGATGCTCACTTTTCTGAGCAGTAAATTAACTCAGCATTTTGTTAAAAAAAAAAAAAATTAGGAAAAGAAAAGCATGCTTTTGAATATTGGTGGCTCCAGGATGCTGAGTGGGAAGGTAATGATTTATAATACATTATAGGAGTGGGCATGATAAAAGTCTGCAAAAAGATTCTATTGCTCTGCAGCCTCTGGTCTCTGCATAACTTAAGCAACAAGGTGCCTCTTGCAGACTGCATGGTTTTAACCTGAAGCTATTACCAGCATTTGAGATAACATATTGTTTAATCCTTCTAACTTCAACATGAATCATTCAGAGGTATGAGGGGAGGAGGGGAAAGACTGAGGGAAGGAAAAGAGAAGGGCTCTCATAAGAATTATTAGAAGGGTGAGCTGCAGGATCTGATGATAAGGCAGAAAAAGCTGCTGAGCCATCTGTGTAGGGAAGGTAGGATGCTACATGACAGCTCTTGGGATCTGTGAGCACACCTACCAGGCTGGGAGATGAGGAGCATACAGTGGGTTGCCCCTGGGCTTTGCTCTCTGTCAAGTGGTATTTGAATCCTTGGTCAATAATGTCTGTTTTAAAGCCATTTAGTTTCCTTCAGCAATGACCACTGCTGATGATGGAGCACTGGAGTCTTTTCCCCATGGTGGGTACATCTCCATAGTGAATCTCTCATTATTGCCAGTCAGGGCCACATCAGAGCAGAGCATGCTCCTCAACTCTCTAGTGAGACTCTGGAATTAGACAGTCTTTGAGGCCTTGCAGTGCTTTTCAGAGCAGAGCTGAGACCTCAGGGATCACAACCTGGTAAACTTTTGGAGCAGAGTATTCACATGCAATACCCACAGGCTTTCGTAAAGTGGTTAGGGCCAAAAATGAAAATCTGCTACCTTAGTCAAAAGTATATGTATGTCCAGCACACTGGGAAACTCTCTGTGCAAGAAGCACTGTCTTTTGCCTTTTCTTGGGCTCACTTTCACAACCTCTTGGCTTATTTTTTTTTGTTGTTGTTGTTTTTAGAGTACATAGGTTGCAACTCTTGGTACTCTTTTTACTTACAGGGAAGCCTCCATCTTACTTATTCCTAACCTGTCAAGTACTCTAGTTTCAGAGCTTTGACACAATCCAGCTGTTATACTGCAAAGAACAGCTTGTTTCCTCTTTTTGCTGAGACTGAAGGATATTTTTTGGCCAAAATATTGGCTTTAATACATCAATACCTTTAATGAGATTTATATCTGCATCCAAAATTCACCTGTGGTGGCCTTTCAGCCTTTCAGTCAGGCGTTGCTTGCCTTGTGCTCTTGACTATTTTTCTTTAAATACAAGCTTGTAAATTGTGTTTCTACACATTAAGGTGACATGAATCAAATATTCCCTTGGAGTTCACTTGTGTATAACCAAGAAAATGCATGTTTTTTCCTAAAGACAGAAGAAAGAAACAACAGCAAGTAGTTGGGTATCAGACATACAGTCTTTCTCTTCTTGGTGCTATTTGTGGCTTTAGAATGGAAAAAAGATGGCATTATTTTTCATCCTGAATCAAAGTGACCAAAGGAATCCTCTTGAAACCAAGATGTCTATATATTCTAATTGTCTTATGTGCAGATAAAACTTGCATATAAGATGTCTCTGTTCATTCTCTAATACCTAAATGTAGGTATCTGAATACGGAGCATAACTGTTGGCTATATTCTCTTGGACTGAATAAAATACTACTCTGGGTAGCCAATCTCATAGAGATCTTTTTTTCTGGGTTAGGAGAAGAAAATACTGACTTCCATGCTGGTTTCCCATCTTCCTTTCTGCAATTATTTCTCCTTCCATTTCTGTAATTATATTTTCAAGGGGAAAAACAAACAAACAAACAAAAACCATCAAAGTTTGGAACACAGGCTCAGTTTAGCTCCATTATTATTACTACCAGTAGTGCTACTTAGCTTTTTATAGGTCTTTTTCTTATATATTTGTAAAGAATGTCATAAACCAAGGAAATGGCCTTATCCTGACTTTCCTAAAGCATTAAAACACACAGGAAAAAAAAAAAAAAAGAAATAATTTGCCAGCAGTTAAAATGGAGGTTAGTGGTGTAGCTGGAAATAAACCATAGGTAACAGTCAACATGGTAGAATAGCAATTTCCAAGGTGATTTTGTCAAATGTCTGCAAAAGTGCCCCATTTTATATTTGGAACTCTTCTTTAAGCCAGAAATCTCTTTTTCAGATAAAAGGAAAGAATATGGGGCAATGAATGAAAGACAAGTGTCATATTAACAGACAGGAAGACAAAAGAATCTGAATCTAAGGGAAAGACAAAAGTGGTTGGAGAATTTAAGTCAGATGCAAATAAACAAACAAACATACAAACAAAAAAAATCCAAGAAACACCATTCTAGGAAATTCAGTTCACTTTTTGGAGGATGGGGAAAAACATTCACACAGGTCTCTTCAGCCCCATTATAGATACATAAATATCTTTTTTAATTAGGCTGAAACCAGGATTTTCTCTAAGCATATTTCAATCCCTGAATATCTGGTTCCTTTTTCAATCCCAGATATATTTAACAAAAAAAAAATTAAAAAGGGAAAAAAGAAAGGAAAAGGAAAACCTCTACACACTGCCAACTCCATTGGTATCAGTCACAAATGCTTACAAGGATTACAGCACAGTAATGAGCTTTTGTACTAATGGTACATCTTTTAATAACTGCTATCTGCACTTCCAGTTATAAGTGATAAGTGAGGCTTTATTGTTAATGACAAAATGCCTCACCTTTCCTCTCCCTCTCCCCTGATACTTCATCTCTCTCTGAATTCCTCAGCTGAAGGTTGAAGAGGAATTAGAGTTAATTCTGAAGCTGTTGCCTGAGACCTGATGCTGTTGTATGTGGCTGGCATCTCCCAGCTGATCACAGGACTGAGCTCCTGCTCTGCTGAGTCCCTCTGGGCTATGACATTGGCCACTTGCAAGGATGCCCAAATGAAAAAAACAGTGAAATGCTTCATTTCATGGCAGTGACTGATAACAGCAGGGAAGAAGAAAATGAAATACTAATACTCTTGTTTCAGAGGCAAAGAGAGCTGTGAAGGGACAGGAGGATCAGGGGGTGGTACAGGCAAAATGGCTTCAGCTTTCTGCTCTGCCTTCCTATGTGATGTTGGCTAAGACACATTTTTTTCAGTATCCCCTCTAAAGAAAGGCTAACAGCATTTCCCCATCTCACATGAAGGATTGGAAGGGAAAAGGAATGGGGATACAATCATTCAGTGAATGTCAGGTCATTACTTGTTATGATGGAGATGTAATGTTCTGAAACTTTGTTGCTCTGTAGCTTTTTAAGAGGAGATTAGACAGTGTCAGAACCTGACTGCATTGCTCATCCTCCTCACTTTGGTGCATCGAGGTCTGTCCTGTGATTCTGCAACTATAACTACATTTTGGTTTAAACTGTAGTTTTTCCTCTCAGAACTCTTTTTTGCTTTTGAGGTTTGGGGTTTTTTTGTGTGGGGTTTTTTTTTTCTTGTCTTTTTTTTTTTTTTTTTTTCTTTCTGAAAAGGGAGTTTTAATTTCCGTGGATCTTCACAAAGGAGCAGAGAAAGAGTCAGCTCACATGCTTAGTTTCTGTTCATCTGGAGATATCCCTGTCTGGCAGCACAGTCAGTATTGAGTTAGGCTCTCTGGGGTCTCAGTCTGTGACTGTATGTCTCTCCTAATGCAATCTATAGTCTGTACCCATACAATCTGTGCAACCTTATGGGTTTTTTTCCCTATTCTCTTAAATACAGCAACATTTCTATTCAAGTCTGGGAGGTCAAAGATATGCTGCAATGTTGTCTGGGAACCTCGCTGAACAATGTTTTCTAACCTTGGACTGTGGTCTCGCTCAGCACAGCTCCATAGTCCCAAGAAATTTTGTCCATAGCATGGAAAATTGGATGAGTGGCTAAAATGGAATAGATTTGCTTAGAAAGAATAAGAACAAAAATATAAATATAAATAAGAAACGATTTGCATTCTACACAAAGTTGGTAATGTTATGAAGAATGAAACCTTCTGGAATGGAACCTTCGTTGCTATCAAGTGGAGATGCCACCCCTGTTTGTACCAGTTCAGCAGTTTATTTTCTCACCATGCTTTATAATCAAGGAAAAGAAAAGCCTTAATAAATTCCCTTTATTCTTTATGTGATATATAGATCGGGTCAGAAAATGGAATTTTGAGAAAGATTTCAAGTCTTAAATGCTTTTTTTTTCTTTTTCTTTTTAGTTTTAATTTGGAACAAATAGTAGTCTGGAATTTCATGCAAAAGAGAATATTTGAAGAGGGAAATGTCAGAAGCACAGTAAATACAGCTATCACTACCACCTGGAACTGTTTAGGAAAATTTCCATGGAGAATTTTATCGAAATTAGCACATTCCAGAAACATTTTGGTTTTGTTTAAATGGCATTTTCAAGCAGAAA
>WUAM01000334.1:10944997-10955377 GCA_024336885.1 Actenoides hombroni | reverse complement strand
GAAATGAAAGCTATCAACACACACAAAAAATATTTTTGCTATTAATAAAAACCATGATTTATATGGGCAAAGATCATAAGAGATCTCAGCATGGTCTGAAATCCTGCTCTGCTCAGAACAACAGAGATGGCTACTCTTGCACAGTGCTCATGAATTGCATTTTGGGCTTCACCTCAACTCTAGGGCTATCCTAGAGTTCAATAAGATAACTTGAAGGATTAACAGCTACTGATTCAGGGTCCACAGGCCACCTTGCAAAGAATAAGCACAGATTTTATGAAGTGTTTACCATTTCTAACTCCTTTTGAAAAGCTGGACAAATCCAGACCCATATGATTTCATTTCTGATTCCAGTTAGTACAAGATACGTAACAGATTTGTTTGTAGTAAGCCGAAAAATTCCCAGCCTTCCTTAATTAGAGTAGGATGAGACTGAGGGTCAAGAAAGGCCAACACTATATGCTAGGAGGCAACAGGAATACAGCTGGATACCTCTACACAAGGCCAAATGCACAAAAGGTACACCCTTTGGATTATGAGGAAGGTTTAATTGAAATGCACAAACCAAAAGGTCAAATTCATGTAAAATTTAAAGGCCATTTTTATTATTTGACATGGAACAAATTGTAACTTTATATTGCCTTTAGATGCAATTTTGTTCAATGAAATTAGATTAAGCTAAAATAAAACACGCCCTTTAAAGTGTTAACATGAAATATTAGAACTTATTATGGGTGGAAGGAGATTTTGATTTCTCTAATAAGTACCAAGGAAAATATTTGGTAGAAAGTACAGCTACCTAATTTACATTAATACAAGTGAGAACTATTAAGTTTAGCTGATTAACATATTCATATATACTGTAGGCACCACATATTCAAAACAGACTCTGATTACTAACCTGAAGTACCACATCTAAAAGCAAAAGCTTTGAAACTCAGGATACATCATTCATTATATTTGGAACACAATGCAAAGGGAAGGATTTTACAAAGAAAATGTGAAGTGGATCACCTTTGGGGTTTTTTTTTTAATTCACAAAAAACCTCATATTTTAAAGAACTTGAAAAATGTCAAAAAGAAACATAAATGAGGTAATGTTGAATTGGGAATGTTTCTCTTTAAATAGAAACAAAAAAGGAAAGAAAACATTGAGAACATAGTCAAGTGAAAAGAAAATCACAAATATGATAGACACATGATCTCTTATTGATATGGCATTTGGACATTGAGGGATTTAATCCTGATAACATTTTAAGATTATGGGAAAATTATTACCCCTGTTTTCATATGAGAGGCAGAGTAAACAAAATTAATGCCTAAAACCAGGAAAGAAGATCTCGGCTCAGATAGAATTCAAATACATATTTATTTATTTATATTTACAGTTTATACCTTACTTGATATTTTCCATTGATTAGACATTTTCTTCTGTTTATCACAACATGCACCACTCAGTCTAGCAAACTAGTGTCACATAATTTCAACTCTCTGAACTAGCAGGACTATCTAAATAGTTCAACTGACTTTACTTAAACTAGTTATGTTTAATGATTTCACACACCCTAAAGAGTTTGATGTATCATGACATAAAATACTGCAAATTTAAAAACATTAGTTACCTTTCTAGTTTGATCTTTCATAATTGTAATATAGAAAAAAAAATCTTTACTTTTTATTTTATTTTTAGGTGTTTTCTATTTTTCTTATTGTTTGACTTTCTTCTTTTCTTCCAGGAACTGAAGGATTTAAAGAGCCTTCCATCTTTGCTCTGTTATGAAGTAGAGGGAGAAAGTCACTGGAGTGATCTATTCAGACCCTTAAGGAAAGGAACACACGGAAAAAAAACCTTTTTTTCTTTACTAATTTTTCCCTCTAATCACACTTCTTGCTGGTGTTGAGCTGGGGTGGCTTTTTAAAAACAGGCATGCATATTCCTTGAAAAGCATGGGATGCTGACGCTACATTCTCTGCATGATAGACCTTTTTAATTAAGCATGTAGACCTTAAGAATAGGAAGATCTATTCAGTAGTGAGATTGTCACATTGGTATACCAGTCACAAAGTGGAATTTCAGATCTGATTGCCCTGATGCCCTAGGATTGTTTTAAACCTGTGAGTTTAACAGGAGCTTGGGAGCTTTTTTCCTTACTTTTTATTATTAATTTATAAAGCAATCATTTCAGCATTCAATTTCCCATCATCACTGTTTTTTGTTTGTTTGTTTTTTTGATTAACAAAGAAAGTGAAATAATTTTCACAAGGCTACTATGGATGCATTCAGCCACTGAGAGAAGATACACCATCAGAGATTTAACCCTCAGATTTGTATTTTTGTCTCCCTCTTTACAGTAGTTATATTCAAATCTGGCAGTTTCTAGCCGAAAGATTAGACCTCCAGCTGTCATAGCAAATTTAACTCTAATAGGATCTTAGGCAAAAATAACAACAGCAACAGCAACAAATTGTCCACTAGTGAATTTTCATGGTTCCACTTCTCTGCCCAACATTTCTAGAAACTGGATAAACTGCTGATACAGAATGTGAGAGTGAATCACTGTAAAGTGCTTCAGTGAAGTCCTTCTTGGGCAAATCCTATCCCAGATAAGAGAAAAAGAATTCACCCTATGAGAATTTCAGTGAAAGCCATAACACCAAGTCCAACATAATAGTTGATGCTAAAGCTCCCAGTGGAAAGGGTGAAAAAAAATCCATTGGTAAAATTATTTTAAACTACTGGATGTAACTAAAACCCTACAAAGATGCATATTAAAAACAAATTAGACAAAATGAAAGGGATTAGTATATACTGATCCTATTTTCATAACATTTGTACATGTCAATCTCAGATGTACCTATCTTCACAGGTATTATCATCCTTACTTGGCATACAGTGAGGCATAGAAAAACATCTTGAATTCTGGCCTCCAGGCTTAAACAGTACCTTCGCTTTTTTTCAGTAGAATTAAAGCTAGCATTACCAGCACAGATTTTTCTAAAATAGAAGGAAAAGTCCAAACTCTGGAAACTAGAAGAAGCTAAGCATTTGGTAAGGTAACTTTGCTATGGAGACCTCAATGGGAGTTGTAGGTATGCAGTATCTTTGAGGATTTAACCTATCACTGTAAAAGCAGACAGTGTGAAACTTATTTTCTCCTGTCCTCACTCACCAGATTGTGCTTTGTTAAGAATACTATATTCTGAGCAAAAGATAGGTTTGGAATTCTTACTCAAAAGGTGTAACTTGAATTCCTGAGCTAATTGAGTTAGATGAATGATTTTCCCCTGGACCTTACTGGGATCAAAACTTGCCATTTTTCATTTCCATTAATGAGATACCCTAGATATACACTGGCAGCAATTCCAGCAAGAATGAAAGTGGAAAGAAGAGTAAATGGTCAAACTACCCTTTTTAAACTAAAACCCTGAAGGCTGATAGGGAACTCTTTTTTTCCCTGCATTAGTACCACAGATTTTCTTGCTCCTTTTTCTAAATAATCCACAATTTGTTGCAGGTGGAAGAGTCCAGGTGAAGAAACACCTGTCTATTATGACATCTTTTACAAAAGCCCCTGAAATTCCTGTTTTTCAATTCTTTCTTATATACTGTAAGACACATCTAGGTGTGACCATACCTGACAAAACTAAACCTAGAATTCCTGATGAATTTTTATCACTTTCCCAGCACAGCAGTAAGTTTCCCAGGAGAAGCCAAAAAGGGGTAAAGCTTCAGATCAAAGCCAAAAAACCGCATTTTTAGGGGGCAAGGGGGAGTGGAACAGAAAAATACATTTGGAAATACAACTTCAATGGAATCCCACGGGAAAAAAACAGTTGGGTTTATTAGGTTTTTTGTTGGTTGGTTGGTTGGGTTTTGTGGTGTTTGTTTGGTTGGTTGGTTGGTTTTGGTTTTGTTTTTGTTTGTTTGTTTGTTTGGTTGGTTTTTTGTTGGGTTTTTGGGGGGGTGGGGGGTTTTTAAAGGGAAAATAAATCATAATAGAGGATTTGTAGAAATTATTTGGAACACAATGCAAAGACCTGTTGAATGGACAGTATCATTCTAAGAAATAAACTGTCACTTTGAAGTAAATTGGCACTGGACCAAGAAATAAGGAGAGTTGTTGTCTTATATTGATCTCTAATTCTTACCCATGTGTTCTACCCTGGCTGTTCTTCAAGGATAGGTCTCCACACTCTATCCATTTCTTGATGTAGAGGGGAACACCTCTACCCCTCCTTCTTCACCTATACCTGCTGAACAGCCTGTAGCCACTGATAGATGCATGAGATTCTACCCACCAGGTTTCAGTTGTAACTTTTTAGAAGTAGAGTGGCTTCCATCTCCTCCTGTTTGTTGTCTGTGTTGTGTGCATTGGTGTAGATGCACTTCAGCTGGGCTGTCAAATGTGTCACCTTCTTAGAAGAACCCCCTTTCATACCTTCGAGATATTTCAGAGATGTTTCCCTGGTGTCTCCTATTGCTTCAGGAGTTCCTGGCTCATCTCCATTAAGAGTGTATCCAGCACACCTCAGAGCAATAGGCTGAGGGCCCTCGCTGATATCTCTATCCCTCTAAGAATGATCTGTCATTCCACATCTTGTCACAGACAAGCCTGATTTTACATCCCTTCTCTTCAAGTCTAGTTTAAAACCCTGTCAAAGAGACCAAAAGGTGATTCAAGAGGGAACCTCTCTAGACTGAATTTATTAGAATACTTCAGTGGCAAAAACCAGTATGGCCAGGCTGGGTTATAAGGAGTTTTATCTTCCAAGGATCTGTTTCATGTGTGGAGAAGGTAGAGTGAAGTTATGTACCATTTCCAATGGTAGCTGCTGTTTTCTACAAGCATTGCTGGTGAAGGGTGACAATATATTTCTAGTATTATTAAAGATTAGATTTCCCTTCTCTGTGTGAATTGGAGAAAGCAAAGTAATTCCTTGACCACTGTTACTACTATTCCCTCCTCTTTCTCCAAGTTGAGTATGTATTCCACCTAGTATATCCTTTATGATTAGTATTACCTTGTGATTAGAAATTAAAGACTGGAGCTTCGCTAGGAATCAGGCTTGGATTAAAGAATCTAGTCACTAGGAATACTCCCCATCATTATTCTCTTTCTAGGAACCATATTTAGGATATGAGAGAGAGGCAGGGAATACTGTCTCTCTCACCCACTCTAAGATATTCACACATACAAAGTCAGGATGTGTCTATTACCAGGTTCTGCTAGAATTTTTATTTTTCTGCAGCCAGAAGCTTTCAAATAAATCCGTATCATTAATTTGTATGTGTAACACCCTTCAGTAAAGACAGTGTTTGGACTTCGGGCTGAAATGAGTAACCCATTGTCATAAAAACATACTGGAAACAAAATTAAGAATATGGCCATAAAGCCACAGTCTGTAGATACAGGGCAGGTTGGTGCTTCTCTTTTAAACTAAAACCCATTTCCTGTCATATTCAGGAGTACAAGAATACACTACATGAAGCTACTGAAAAATAATGTACATTGGTACTGTGTAGTCCTCTGTGTGCAGAAGTCCAGTTAAAGCCAGGAACCAAACAGCTGATCTCTAAGTCAATGAGATTTGAGAAATAGCATGTAAACCACATCATATTATGTGCTTCAGGGAAACATTTAAGTGTCCAACTCTATTTTCTGTCTAGGGCTTCTTGGAAGCATTAACATTCCTTCAGATTCTGGGGCTTTAAAGAACTTCCAGTTTTCACTTTCCAAAACTCAGCAAGACAGATGTACCAAACAGTTGTTTCATAATGGTATCCAAATCTCTTAGTCCTTTGGCAAGAAAATTCATTCCTTTCTCTCAAAATAGTATTAACAACAACATCTCCTATCCAGAAGTTGCACTGCTTATAGTCAGTCAGCTCTCCAATACAAGTGAGAGTTGATGTTACTATACTCAGCCTGAACTTATTTTTAAGTCATAAAAGAAGAAGCCATGTGAGAGAAGCTCAGGCAAAACAAAAAGAAAAATGATCTAATTCACCAGGAGATTGCCGCTTAGTTTTGGATCTCGTCAGCAATTATAAGTGGAGGTGCATCAGTGTAACTGCAGATATATTGATTCTCTTTATATGTCTGTGGCCAGATCTTCAGTTACAGGAAACTGTCATAAAGGTATGGGACAACATAGAACTACCTTTATTTACATCAGCAAAAGGTCTTGCTTGTGATAAATGCAGAGAAAAAGCTGAACAAAAAATTAAAATATTTGCATCCGTATACATACAAATATATATACACTTACACACTGCATATTGAGTTTATAAAGTCAAGCACTCAGACATTAGTAAACACCAGAAATAAAGTTGCCAGTGCTATTTGCCTGTTCTCTCATTGTGGCTGTTGATTATGAAGCCACTTTTAATTACATGAAGACATGTTGTTCACTCCATGGGTGTCCTGCTCATTCAACAGTCAGGTTGAATAGGTCTCATTTTGTACATAATAATTCTTTACGTGCTTTCCCACTGTTGATTACCAAACATGGGATTCATCCTATCTCCTTATGGAGATCCCACAGTAGATGTTTATATCTAAGATAGCTGCTCCAGGCTCTCCCGCTAAACAGGGGAAAGAAAGAGTCATTTTAAGAGCTGACCCATTTTAAATGTGTGTTTTAGAGTGAAATGAATCACCCCCTAAGGAGAAGCACTTCTCTCCCTTGACTATAGAGACTTTGACTAGCTAAGATAGAGCCCTCTGCACTGCTGATGCATCCCAGTGCATGTGACCCCAGCCGTTATCTAGCACATAGTCTTTAAATCCTGCTCCAAACAGAGAGGTGTTATTGTCCCTGTGGGCGATCTGGTGGTCCTTGTAACACCACCTGAGTGATTCCTATAACACGTTCACCTTGCAGGCAAGGGTGTTCAAGTCACCCAACTTCTAACACTATGTTTGCTAGCAGAGCTATCGAGCCCGTCTAACCTTATGCCATTTATAATCAATGGGAGGAGAGAGTCCTCTCCAGAGATCAGTTCTCCACCAGCTCAGAAGAGAGGGTACAAGGTTGTATTCTGTGCTTAAAGTTGAGTGAACTGAATAACTTTCTCACCCAGAACTTCCTTTTTTAGACTCCTTCACATAACATTGTACATGCTGAGTGCACAGTCCCTCTTTCCTTTCATTACTGCTGTGACCCAGCACACACCTTCACAAATCAGACCCCAGGGCCTGAAGTCAGGCACCAGAAAATGAGGAAGAAACCATTAGTGACCACACCTGAGAAAGTTCAGATTTCCATTTGTAGCACACACAAGGTATAATCCTGATCTCTAAAACAAGTCAGCTCCTTGTTTTTTAACTCCATATATACTTTTACAAGAGAAGAGAATGGGACTTTTTTTTTTTTTTTTTAGTTTCACGATCCTGTCTAACCACCAAAATACATCCATCCTTTTGAACAAAATGAAGCAGAGATTCTTAAGGCTTCAAACTGAATTGAAATTCTCTCCCTTGGCCTTGTTAGGACATCCATGCAGACTTTTTAATCTAAAAAAAATACTGATGAAAAGAGATGAAACTCTCAACTTCCGTTCTTAATCTGTCAGGTATGGCATATGCATATCTGTGGCCCCTGTAATTCTGTCAAACTTTTGGTTTTCTCTTTCGCCGACAGTCTCAGACTGTCCCATCCTGAAGCTTACAGCTGAGGGCAAGCATCTGAGAAGAATGGACCTGAGGTGACTCCAACACAGACTCGAACACAAGTAGAGATGACAGTATAGTTGTAACCTCTGTGCCCCCTAAATTATATATTTTATTTTTTTTATGTATGTATGTGACTCTGTCTTCTGTTTCTTCTGGATCTTTGCTGTATCTTTCTAGAAGTCACATCTCCTACCATTTATTTAATTTTTTTCAGTCATGCTAAAGTTTTAGTGATCTTCATCCGTCTCACTCCTTGTCCCAGTCCATAGAAAGAAAGGGCATGCTCTATCATTTCCAACTCCATATCTACTTGGAATTCAAAAGTTGATGCAGATTTATCCCATCCACTCTCTTTGCCAAACATATTACCCACATCTGCGTTCTCTGAATTCTCACTCTGAATTCAACCAGAGACTTCTTTCTCCTCTGCAGTGCTTGAAAATAGCAAGAAAGGCACTGAGAAGGGAAGACAGGCTATTGACCTGATTATATCACATACCCAAACCTAAGTTCACTGTAGTTCAGACCAAAAAAAAATACTAGAATTCATTTCAGGTTTGGACTAGACCATGCCCAATGGAAAAAGAAAAAATGATCAAAGTATTTCGCAGCAAAAGTCTTTATTCCCCTGTAACCTGTACAGGCTGACGTTTTCAAAAGCATGTGAATTTGCCACATTGGAGAAGTTTTTGCTCTCCAGAAGAAGATATATCGTCACAGGAGTATTTTTGTGACTGCCAAATTTTGGCTGTAATTTTACCAAAACATGTAGGTATTTAATCTCAAAGCCAGAGCAATTTATCATTCATAGGGAAAAAAAAAAAAAAAGAAAAAAAAAAAGTGGTATTTTTGTTTCCTATCTTCATTCATGGAATTATGAACCATGATGGTTGAATTCAAACCATGAATGTTATCTAAAGTAGGAGTGGAAATTAAATGAGCAACTTTCCCCTTACAGTGAAGTTCGCAAGCATTCACCATTATGAACAGCTTTCAGAAATGAATGGTTATCTCAGAGACTTTATTCACTTCTTGTTTCTTGGTGAAGACTCTACTCCATTTGGTATGCTGTCTGTGGCACAAATGCAAAAGAGCAGAGCAAACCAGAAGATTTCTAATGAAATATTTCCCAATTTGAAATAGTTAATCTGTCAAAAATCAATATTCATTGTGAGTATCTGTGCACCATTATTTAGAGTACAGACCTGTTTTCCAATCGGCTTTGCCAAAATTTACAAATTTAATTTTTTCCTTCTGCTTTTAAACATGTTTTTGTGGTTTTTTTGTTTTATTAAAAAAACCCCACATACACAAAAAAAACCCCCACATACACAAAAAAATCCCAACCAACACACCAAAAAACCCCCCAACAAAACAAACAACAAAACTACACAAAGAAAAAAACCAACCAACAACAACCAAAAAGACAACACACCAAAAAAACATTTGGGAATTCATTGGGATTTTATCCCTTTGGTTAATTCTACAATCAATGGTGTGTTTGATCATTTAAGAGCCTACAGTCTAAAAAACTCATTATTGCTAGTAGTGATTGGATGTTAAATCCTGATATGGACTAATGCATTTAGATCTCTTGAGCAAAATGAGTTTAGTGTTACCAGGCATTTCTCAGGATCTTATATGTACCATGGGAAACCGAGACAAAAAGAAATAAAGGGACCAACTGATTCACTGAGTCTATCTGTCCGCCACTGCTGACATATATGTGATTAATGCACTCCTGTACATCCAACAGGTTTCCTTTTAAATCTGTTGTGCTTCTTGACCTTCCTGTTCTGGTTGAATAATGTTTGGATAAATAGATATATACATAAATGGACTGACAGAGAGTTGAAAATACTCTGGAATGCATTTTGATTTCCTTTGCTGATGATCTATTGAATATACCTGATGCATTCTATGTGTTCATTGACTTTTCTATTTGTTTCATACTTGTACTCATTTTTACTGATCACCATCCTGCCTTTTGTAATGTCAAGATATAATGAAAAATCTTCCACCAACAAAGGTGTCCTTTGATATTTCTTACAGCTTTTTTTATCTTTTTTTTTTTTTTTTTTTTTTTTCCCCTGGGTCTGTGCCTGTTGCTTTTTGATGATGTTTCAAATGCACAACCAACAGTCATAGCTCAGGATTTGGTAACTGGTTTTTTTTTTGTCCTTACTTGCATTGCATTTTTTTTTTTCCTTGGCCATTTTATTCAGAATTGTCATAATTGTGTAGAACATTTATTGAGGATATTCATAATACTGTTATGATCTGACTAATAGGGAAATAACGACTAGTCAAGTTGCTGTACTAATGAAAAATGTAAATGTGAATGTTTGTTGGCTGTTTTGTTAACCAAATAATTAACAAGTATGACAGTATTGACCAAAACAATTTACCTACTTAAGAAAGGCAGGATATTTAAAAGGTATCAGACTTTCCAGTGCCTTTGTGTCAAAACAACTTAGCTGAAACAGAAGCTTCTTATATGATTTAAAGACTTTTTAGAAAGTATTTTCTAAGTGCACCGTTTTGGTTTTTTTGTTTTTTTTCTTATTCATCTTTGCTCTTCCTATGTGTGTTTTTTTTCTTCTAAAGGACAAAGGGATCCTAGAGGGCAGACTTGAAAGTGGTGTTTTCTCACCTTCACACACGATGCTCTGTAGTAGAGGAAAAGACTTAGAGCAGCGTTCTG
>WUAM01000334.1:10919378-10934164 GCA_024336885.1 Actenoides hombroni | reverse complement strand
CCAACCCCAACCCCACCCTACACCCAACCCCAACCCTAACCCCAACCCTAACCCCAACCCTAACCCTACCCACATAAAAAACAACTGTGATAAGAATGCTGGTATTTTCAAAATCAATTAATGATTTTGATAGACAGTTTCTTCCTAGGCAGCAGTTGTTTCTGCCAGCTTTTTTTTGGTTATCAGGACCTTTGAAGGCATCTCTAATGAGTTTAAGAAATAAGGGCTGTGAAGAAATGAACTGGAGGTAGCCTTCTGACCTTCAGTTTTTAGCCATGTAAATTAATCTGTCACTGCAGTACCTCCCTTCTACTCCTTTTCTTGCTCACCTGTGTGATCCATCCTGCCTCATTGCCACAGCTGAAACACAGCAGATGAAATGAGGGAAAAAGAAGGCATTCCTTAAATATGTGACACCCGTGTTTTCTGCTTGCGTTTCCTAATCATGCTTTTTCTGAAATCTCTGTTTTCTTCTGCTTCCAGGTTTTATATGTATTGTTTTTCTATGTAGGTGTTAGTTGTTCTCACTTTGCTTTCTTGTTATTTTTTTTTTTTTCCCTCTTTGTGTATGTTTTGTTATCTTAGAATATTTATTGCTGGTTTGTGTGCATGTACAAATGCACTTATAATTTTCCTGGGACTCTTTCATCAGAACCTATTATTCCAAATGTACATTGTTGCTATGTAACAAAACCATGCTGCTCTTTCAACAATTTGGGGGTTTTGTTGTTGTTGTTTGTTATTTTTTTTGTTGTTGGTTTTGTTGTTGGGGTTTTTTATCATTCTTTCTGTGATTCTTTCAATTCTTAATTCTCTCTTTCTCCAAGACATTCTCTCTTCTTTCCTCTCCCATGAAGTCCAAAAGGCATACACCACATACATAGAAGTATGTGTGCATACACACACAAACACAAAGGAAAACTGGGGGAACAATACCCTTCAGTTCCTCCCATACTGCCTGGTGACTTATTTATTTATTTTCAAGGTCTCTCCTGGAGCTGAGAAATAAGACAGGACAAGAAGTGTGTTGTGCTGAGATAACACATACCTTTGGGGAAGTGTGAAGCACAAGGCAAAGAGGAGTGCTTTCAGTGACCCGAGATGAGAGTTATCTTGTGGTAACACACACCTAGATGTGTCCCATTATGGCTGTGAAGGATGGGAATGAAGGAAGTGGAAATAAAAGGAATCCCAGAACTTAGATTCCTTTTATTGTAATTATTATTTTTAAGTTTGCAGCATGTCCTTTTGTCATTAAAAGGAGAGTAGAATTCCAGCCAGTAATCCTGTGGGAAGTCCATTATAATCTGAAATAATACATGTGGAGAAGATAAAGCCAGAAGGGACACTCACATTTACTGTAACTGTGAATAGTTCAATATAATAATTTCTTAAATGTCACTGAGTTACTCAGCATTGGATTCAAAGTATTTGATACCTTCCCAAAAGCTATCTGTACTACTTCTGAAGATCTCAAAACATGAGAAATCTATTACTTACTTGTGTAATTTGTTCCAATAGTTTATCACTCTTATTATTAAAAAGTTGTGCTTTCCTCCAAATTTGATTGTCTGCCAGTTTGAATGTGTCCAATCATTTGTGATTGTTCTGTCATATCACATTAGATGAAACTGTATATTGTAACTTGTCCTACCAATGTTGTAATCAAGTCACCTCCTGGATTTCATTTCAGAAAATTAAGTGAATTGAGTTAATTTAATCCTTCACTAAGAACATTTTTTAATCCTTATGGTAATTTTTAAATATCTTTGCCTATTGCTTTATGTCAGCACCTTCATTTCTCAGGACTGTCATGACTATAATCTCATCAGTACCATTTACAGAAAATATTGTTTCCCAATCTCTACTTCTTATTCTGCAATTTAGTCAATGAATGAAAGTTTACATAGGCACTTTACTTAGATATTTTTTTAAATCATCATGGGAATCCATTATGAGTTTCTGGTTTTCAAAAGTGTTCAGGGTCTTCTTTCTAATGAAGGCAGAGGTTTTGAACCTTCCTTCTCAAGGTATGACCTTGGCATATGTTGCAATGAAACTTATTTTTATATGGCTGCCATTTTTAAAGACAGCCAGATGATTTCCCTGTCCCTATCATTATTTACCATCCTGTCAATCTCTGCACCATCTGCAGATTTTAGCTGTAGAGATTTCTTATTTACTTATTGATGAAAATATTGAATAATGCTGCACAAATTACTAAGCGACATTAGAAAAATCTCCCTCCTAAATCCTGGGATCATACAACATTAAGTTGAGATCTGCCAGTTAGACAGTTCTTAATCCATTTAGCATATGTTTTATTCATATTGTAAGGTGATAATTTTTAAATTAAACTGTTTTTCAGTACTAAATTAGATATATTCAAACATTTACTTAAAAAAGGATGAGATGAAAGGAATCTTATGTATTATGGGTCTTTTCAGATATCCAGACCAAAAAAACCCAAACCAAACCAACAAACAAGCAAAAAAACCCAACCCAAACCGAAAAAAAAAAAAAATCAACCTAGGAGGTTCAATCTACATTTATTTGCTTTAAAAGGTGGCTTTTCTTTCTAAAACATCAAGCTTGTGAAGTCACTGGAACTTGTCAGAAATTTCAGAAAGTAGGCTGTTTCAAGCAAGATTGCTGTGGTCCTTCCTTTGGTACACGAACTCATCTGTTACTACATGCAAACTCTTTCTAAGTATGATTTTAAAAACAACTGTTTTTCTGTGTGACCTGGGTGAATTTAATTCAGTGTTTGTTGTAGCAAATTGTGCTCAATGCTCAGTAGAATGGAATTCTTAGATTAATAGATTTTAAGGCCAGAAGGGAACATTATGATTATGTGCTCTGACCTCTTGCATAGTGCCGGTCATGGAATTTTAGCCAGTAATTCTTGCCTCAGGCTCAATATCTTGTGCTGCATAACTGCCTATTACCACAGCAAATGCTGGACTGGTTTGGTGCTGCTTACCTGAGTCAACTGTTTTCAGTATCAGTTTGGGGGTAACATGGGAGTTATAGAAGTGTCTGTGACATAACATATACTTCAGCATTTATTTTTTTTTAAGGGAAAGTAGAATATTTCATATTCCTTTATATATACATTTTTTTTTTTACACAGAATCATAAATCAGGGAATCATAGAACAGCTCAGGTTCAAAGGGACCTCCAAATATCATCTTGTTTCACCTTTTGTAGGAAAGGGAACTTACATAAGATTATCTAGTGTCCTGTCCCATTGCATTTAGAAAACCTCCAGTTATGGAAACTTTACCACATCCTTGGAGAGGTTGTTCCAGTGAATGGTTGCTCTCACTGTAAAAAACTTTCTTTCGTATATAAAGATGAAACTGCTTCTGATGCAACTTGTTCCCATTGCCCCTTGTTGTCTCCATGTGGCTCCTTGTGAAGAGAGAGCCTCCATCCTCTTTGTAACCACCCTTTAAGTACAGGAATACCACAAACAGGTCCCCTCTGAGCGTTATCTCTCCAAGTTGGAAAGATCTAACTCTTTCAGTTCTTTGTCATAAGGCAGCTTCAGTCATTTTGATTGTCTTCATGGCCCTTGTTTGGACCCTCTCCAGTCTGTCTATATCTTTTTGGAACTGTGGGGACAAAAACTGGAACAGGTTAAAGCCTTATAAGCACTCAGTAGAGTGGGATGATCGCATCTCTATCTCTGCTAGTAATGGACCTGCAGACACAGCCCAAGGTTCAATTTGTCTTTGTAGTTGCATGAGCAAACTGCTGATTCATGTTCAGCTTGCTGTCTACCAGGACCTCCAGATCCCTTTCAGAAAGATTGCTCCCTAGCCTAGCCTAGCCTAGCCTAGCCTAGCCTAGCCTGTACTGGGCTCTTTGGTTATGTCAACCCAACATATTTACATTATTTAACTCTTACATTTCTTATTTATTTATTTTTTTTAATCTTCTACATTACAATTGCTTGTTCTGAAGAGATAGCATGCCCCATACTCTAGCTGGCTGAAAAGCTTGAGGACTTGACATGGCTCTGGGTTTGTCTACCCTGAGAACTGAGTTTGGATCAGGAGTGTGTTTCTGAGGTGACCTCTTGGATACTTCTCAAATACTGCACTTTGCACAGAGTGATTTTGATGTGTGTGAACCGGATCCTTTTTGAACAAAACTAATTCCAGTGGTGAATTTTAATAGAATAGTCAATGTGCTCCTGTAGCTTGTGTTTATGGGACCAGCTTAGAGTTAATCTGAATAATAAAAAAACCCAAACAAACAAAAAAACCAAACCAAACAAACAAACAAAAAAATCAAACAAACAAACTAAAAAATCCCCCCACACAAAAACAACAAACAAAACCCAACAACCTAAAGGTCTATAATGGAGATACTGCACCCTTACCAGTAGTTGTTTCTGATATCTTCTAAAGTTACATCACCTTGCTTGCTAATGTAAATTCAGCCTCAAATACCTCCACATCACCCCACCCTGTGCAATGGCTCTGAGGCTAAGCACACTGCTTTGCAAACAGTGTGAGTCAGCCACAATCCAAAGTACTCCTTCAGCTTTATCTATAAACCAATAGGCTTTGTTGGTCTCAGCCTACACTGGGAGGAATAAATCAATAAATGAAAAATGATTTTTTTTTGCTGTGGTACCTTTCTACCCTCAGCTCTTCAATGTCTTCACCTCTGCTGTGTCACCTACAGGAAGCTGGGTACTTCTACTTATCTTGTGACTGAAAACATCTAGAGGGTGTGAAGTTGTTCTTGCAGATTGAAACTTGATGACATGGACTAGCAGTGTCCTGAGGTATTCAGAAATTTGTTTCTAATACCTGTTTTTTACATTAAATAGTAAAAGGTGAAAAATTAGGGATCTTAGAAACCCAGAAAAGAAGATTTTCAATTTCATGGTATCTCAAACCCATGATTTCAGAGGCAATTGGGAGACCCATACAGAATGTGTTTCTTGACTGTTTCTAAAGATATTGAGGTATTCATTCAAGCTGACATCTGTGTTGGTGGTCCCAACAGTTCACCTCCAGATCATTTGGGCATGTATACTGAAGAAACTACATACACTAGAGTCTAGGAAGACACAGATGGAAATTGTGAATCTGTGAGAAATGTGCTTTGTGAGACAGCCAAGGTTTTGAACATTCAGTGGGACTGATGTACTTTGTGTAACATACAGATAACTGCTAGCAATTTTTCTGAATGTCCTTTCCTCAAGGACGATGAAGTTGTTATTGCTTCGCAGAGAAAAATTTTGGTCTTATGTACTCTTTTTTTAGTTCTTCTCTAGATTCTCAGGGTGCTGGTCAAGATGGCAGCCTTTGCAAATATGAACAGGAAAAAACACAGTAAGGATGTAAGGAAGTAAATTCTTCAGCATGTAACAGTAACAGATTTTTATACCAGTCCTGCCAAGGGCTCTCACCATGAATGATGCGCATAACGTTAACTCATATTCCAAGGAACCTAATACTTAAATTCTTCTAAACACACTAGTGGAAACAGGACATGCTAAGGGTTTGTCATTCTACCCACTAATAATGCTATATATCTATTAGTATCTTCAAATACCCCTTTTTAGAACTTTGCTGATCCCGTTGAATATTCTGGGTAGCTGAGTTTTCAAAACATATTCATTCCCAGCAGAGCTCTATGCTCTGTTGATTGGCTGCCTCCTTTCCTGATCACGCTGTGAACTTTAGTGGATGAAATTTTATACATAATCACGCTGCATTCTTTGCTGATTGAGCCGCCTATTATCACTGTTTATATAGCTATTACATTCTGCGTTTTCCAGTCCAGTTTCAAGCTTGTTTTTCCCCCAATATATTATGCAAAATAAACTGAACAGGAATTACAGTATTTCCAACCTGCTGTGTCTTCAGAATCTAAGATAGTAAAATGCTTAGGTTTTCTTTCAAATAGTGGGATAAATGCTTCTCCAAAGATTGAAGCTGCTGGTTATGGAAAGCTTGTGCCACTTACTATATGCAAAATAGGGAGATTTACAAAGAAACTGATTGCATCTTTATTTGCTTTATCAAAGAATCTAAAACCATAGCTGAAACTATAGAAAATGCACTTCAGTGGTCTTAAAACAAATGATATCCCCAACAGATTTGTCGACAGCTTAGCACATAAGCCCAGGCTGCTGAAGCAAAAAGCATCTGGAATTTCTACTGCTAGAATATGCACCTTAATAAGGAAAAGATTCAAAAGTTCAATGCCTGAATTGTACAGCTTGGTCAGCGGAGTTTTGCAGCTGAACAAGCGCTGTCTGTGCAGCTGGCTTTGCCAAAAATAAATAAATAAGGGGAATGAATAAACTAACACTGAAAAATATGAATCTTCCCTAATAATAAAATATGCAAAAATGATAGTAAACTCCATTTATTAAATTAAATTACACATCTCAATCAGCAAAGTGTGCAACAACTGCACTCAAGAAGGGCGTCACTAAATCAGGGGAAGATACAGCCCAATCAGGAAAATTTAACAACTTGATCATTAAATTAGGCAACACTACCAGAACCAAGGTAAATAAAAAGGAGATAAACTGTGCAGGCTGATCTTTGCAGGCTAGAAGAGTGAGAGGGAGACTGAAAGGCACCATTGGATAATAAATAGGTCAGTCTCCCGGGGGACCAGACCTTTAGGTGATGTAAATTACTATTGCTTTAATGAAGTCACTGGAGCTGTATCTGTTCTTCTGAAGTAAATGCTTTGTACAACAATTCTGTTGTGACTCTTTATAGAATTGTTAGTTCCTTTTTACGCTGATGATCACTGCTACTGTTTCCTACTCCTATCAGGGAGCTACTGCAATATTCAATATAAAGGTAGCAAGGAAATGAAGTTTAGTTCTTACTCGTGTAGTAGGGCTCTTTGGTGCCTTTTCCCAAATAATTTCTCTGTTAAGAAAAAAAAATAAAATAAAGTAATGGATGTACAAAATTCAATGTAAAAAATCTGTCACCAGTACTATGCAAAAGATCAGCCTTCCTGCTCAAATATTTTCTGCCAGCCTTGAAACAGATAAGTCTGCAAGGCAGTTTGATGTAGGTGTTACAAATGGCTACTGGGGACTAACAGGAAAGAACTGAATACAAAGAAAAAGGCAGCACCTCTGTAATAGTGATCCTTGGAAATGAACAGAAAGTTTGCTATTGATTTGAAGGGGAGAAGAGATGGTCCAGGTAGCCCTTGCTGAAAAATTGTAGCTGCTGTAATCAGACAACCTTGTAGGATGAAGTGTGTCACATCCTGTTCAATCGGGGCATTTTTGAAAGAAAAAGCCAGAGTTAGTTTTTCAATGAAAACTCTTTGGGAAGAAGGCAAATTAATTGTGTTTTCCTTAAGCCTTCTCTCCCTTTTCTCCCTCCCCTATAGACACCTCAAATCCTTGTTACCGTAAGGGTAAATTTCTCACGTTAAGTGAAAATTGTGATGAACATTTTGACCAGGTGTGTTGCTTATCACTGGTTGATCAGTTTATATACTGATGTTAAAGGTACAAGCTCCATCATTGTTTCAGGAAATTGTTTATTAGAAAACAATTTAGGCTATGCTAAACTTTCTTCTACATGTCTTAAAAATCCACTGACTTTACTGATGGTTAAACATGTTCCTAAAGGCAAGGTTTTGGTTTCAGTGTTCCTCTGAATGTGAGTTTCTGCTATTTAGGTATGTAAAATTGTTGACTTTGTAAAAGAATGTTTATCTGACCATCTAATTAAACATGATCTTTCTAAGTCCCCACAAGAGGGCTGAATCCTTGATGTTCAGATGCTTTTTGGAATGCTGAATTTGAGTACTTAAGTTTGTAACTTGGTAATATTCTCTTAGCATAATATGTGTGCAATTTTAATGATGTCCACGGCATTTATGTATTGTACATTTTGAAGGCTTTTTTTAAAACAGATACTGCCCTGAACAGTAATTTATTATTACAGTACTGCAGAAGCTGTTTCTCAGAAATACAGAGCAATTTTAAAAAGGAGTAAGTTTTCATATTAATTCTTGTTTGACCATGTCCCTTCCAGTATGAAAAAGCGTAATGACTTTATTTTTTCATGTGACCTAACCTCAAACTGTCTTTAGAAAACATTACTTTTACAAAGTATGTATGCTATTTCTTTAAAATATATTGTTAAGATGTTTCTTTAATGAGAATCTGCGTGCAAAATTTATACTGTCTGTTACTATCATTATATATCTAATTGGACAAGTGCACAGGAATGGAAAATGGAATTTTTCTGTAAGCTGACAAAAAGCGTGTATGTTTCCAGGTGTGAAGTATTTAACTGTATTAATCCTCAGCTGTATAATTGTATTGCCGAGCCGAACAAGCAGTCTTACAGTCATTGATAATTAATCTTGCAATTTAATTCTCAATCTCTGCATTTACTGTTCCATTTTCTTTACTACTGTTGTATTTCCTTCCCTATATAAGTAGCACTTTTCACATAAGTACTTTGGTATATAAAGAATAACGTGCAATAGTATCATAAGATGCTAAGGACAGGATTTGTCTCACCTACTTTTAGTTACCTAAAAATTAGGTAATTGGTCTTAAGCTAGATAGCTGGACTCTCTTTATATTCAATGGAGAGAAATGGGCACCCTCAGAGACTGATTTGTCCTGCCTGTGTCAGACATCTGGCTTTAGCTGGGACAAATCACTATTTGGAGTTGTCTGTTTTTCTCTGCTGACTGCAGAGAGACCCTAGGTGATTATTTTAGGCCATTCACCTTTTAGACAGTGAAGGTTAGTTGAGATGAATCCTATCTCTAATTGTGGAAACCCAGATGGCAGGGGAGAGAAAAAAAAAAAAAAAGATGAAACAAGAGAAACAAAACAACAACAGCTAAAATATGTTTCTTGCATTTATTTAAGAGCAGACAGACACTGTATTTAAAACCAGTGCATAATGTTCATAATGTTCATCATAATGCTCATCATGTAAAAGCCACAGCAAAGAAAATAGCATTCTTCATATGTGTGTATGTGTGTAAAGGGACTAAGCAGTTTAACACACGCTTATGCTTCCAAAATACCTTTTGGATTGGACCCAAATTAAATTTAGTCAAGCACAAACACCTGTTTAAGGCTGTGATGACACTGCCATATGGTGGGTCAGTTGCTGCACACATGCAGACATGATCAAGTTTATTTGATCAGTTCAAGTAATAATAACCCTGACACCTACCCAGGACCCAGAGCATGTTTTTTGGTGCATGAAATCCATAAGATCCACAGCTGTGTTTCCTGGAGATAGCTAGCCTACAGCTATTTTAGGCTACCTGCCCATGATGCAGTAACATCTTGCTTTGTGGAAATACCTGAGGGCTGCCTCAAGCTGCCACAAATCTTGGCAACATGGGGTGCAAAAAGCCTCAACTTCCACTCCTCCAGCCTTACTTCTACCTCCATCCCAATGTACCACTCTACCAATACTCATAGTCTGGTACTCAGCGTAATCTCACGTGCATGTTGATAAAACTTGAAAAGTAAGTCCATCACAATTTACAGGCTTTGGGGTTTCCTTTGTACTATTTCAGGTCTTTTATCACGTACAAAGCAACAGGAGTGTGAAGTCACAATCCCACCCCAGACAGCTGTGTCAGGCACTGTAGTGTATTACGAAAAAAAAAAACCCAACAAAAAAACATCAAAGCACTTGGCCTCTGCAGAAAAAGAGTGGGTTCAGCAATGTTTTTAAGAAAAATAAGATAATTAAAAAGCTTCTTCCTTTTGGACCATAATTAAATGCAAGCAAAATTATAAAACTACTTAAAAATAGGAAAAATTACTTAAAACCAGTTAATTCAGGATTTGGAAGTAATTTGCATTTCACAGACTGAAAAAAAAGCCCCAAAGACAATCCTAAGCTGGGGTATATTTTTATTGGTATTTTTATTAAGCTCTAAAAAACTTCTATTTCAAAGATAAAATTAGCTGTAGTGAAATATTTTTACAATAGTTTGTTTTTTTTTTTTCCTTGAAAACATGTGTATCAAAGCAAAGAACCAAAACCCTCTTATGGTATCAGCAACATTGACTTTTTGTTGTTGTTTTTGTCTGAAGAAATAAAACATTTTGAAGCAGATTTTTAAATATTCTACCTGTAAAATGACTAGTCATTTCTAACTGCAATGAAAGGATCCAAACAACACCGTACAACCTTTGAGACCTTATTGGAGGTTCATCTGAATTTACATTGGCTGATTTACATTAGGGACATGTTTAGCAGTGGACATATAAAGTTAGGTTAATGGTTGGACTCAGTGATCTTGAAGGTCTTTTCCAACCTAGATGATTCTATGATTCTATTTTATGATTCTATGCTGTGTGTGACTGTGATACCACAATGATTGTCATACCTCTATGTGTGACAATGCTGCAAAAAAATATTTTACCTCTACTCTATGTGATAATTTTAATAGTAAGACATCAGTTCCACTAAAACCAAAAGATCTGTCATTAAATCTTTCTGCCTTCAGTCTTTTGAGTAGAGACTTACCTGTCAGCGTTCTCATTTCAGAGGTCCCTTACTTTCATCAGAGGGTTGGAAGTTCCTTTGGCTTCTTCTAGTTTGCTAAGGACCAGACAATTTGGAAACACTTACAGGGCTAAATGTATACATCTCCATGTGAGCTAATCATCTATGCACCCTTGTAGTCAATAGACAGAAAAAGAAACTCTTTGGTCACAGTTCATCTCACTCTGAAGTAATGTCTAGAACTTCTCGGATGAACCGTACCCTAAAATTGCCTTTTTCTCTACTTGACTCTGAAAGACTCTAGGGCAATTGGATCAGTGTTTGTTTACCAGTTTCAGATAACTATAATTACACTCAGCAAGTTCTACCTCTTCTGTTGTCTCAGTCACTGCACTCCAAGATGACTACTCTTTTCCCAGCCCTGTCTCCTCTGTGTCAATCAGAAGTGATTGAAACTTGCTCTGCTTTAGTCATTCTTGTCTAACACAACATTGATAAATAGGTACGGGTATGGCGTATGGTACAATAAAACCTGATGATTATAACAGTTTTCTTTGCATTCAGTCTAACTCCATAGCCCTACACCTAAAAGGCTAAGAATTGAAAATAAACCTCTGCTGGAGACAGTTACTGGTAAATCATAAGTCTGCTCCCTGATGAGGCATTATCTTTATCTATAGATACTGTCCAGTAGGACTGTATGAAAGAAATGTAACTGTATGAGTAAAACAGCTGGTGCTAAACACTTGATGGGCCACACTATAGACACTTCAAGAGTATTTGCTTGGGAATAGCCACAGTCAGAAGTCACAGACTGCAGTCCCATTAGCAGATGTAATGCATCTGAAGAACTGGAATATATATTCTGGTTTATTTTAATCTAAAAGTAATACAGTTTGCATGCTCCAAGACTGCTACATAGTGCAAACCAAGGCATGGCAAATGAAGACAATTGGGAGATTTTCTTCAGAAGCACACTTCTGATCCAAAGTAAAACACTGATGTAGATGCATCCACTAATAAGTGTGATTAGGGCTTATTACCATACAAGCTGTGTGCAGTTACCTGCAGCCAAGAAGACATATTTTACAGATGTAATTTAACAATGTAAAGGCTGTAACCTCTATGGTGTAATGTTTCCTTAATCATTTCTCTGTCCATAGTAAAAACACATTTATATAATCTGGATTGTTTGTACTTTAAAGTTATGTTATTTTACTGTCAGGAAACAAATCCTTTCTGTTAAGAAATCTGATTACATGTTTGAGTTATTGACCTTTTTTTTTTCTCAACACTTTTTTTTTTTTTTAAGAATGCTCATTAAGATCTTTTGTCTACAAAACAAGTATGTTTTTCTATGCCATAGAGCAACCCAATTCTAATTGCTGACTTCATTATACAGAAAAGTAGAAGTGTAACAATCAAGAGCCTTATTACACATACATAATTGAGTTTCATTGCAACTTATGAAAACATAAACTGTCTTAAACACACTTGGAGAAAATGTTGCATCATCAAATCAACACTTTTATTATACAAAAGTAATTGTGTTTAAAGACACCAAACATATGTTACATATACAAGAGAAAAACCACAACAAAACAGAACTCTAATATGATTCAGAAGTCTTAGCAATTCTCAGATCTTCAAGAGTTGTTTTCGGTTTGCTTTTTAAATTAATACGACAAAAAATGAAGGTCAGTGGAGCTAACACCAGTGAAACATACTTCAGTTGCTTTTAGACAAAGCCATTTGAACAAGGTCTCATCTGATACAGAATATAAGATTTATAGAAGTTTGCCAGGTAGACATCTGCAGCTGAGTTTATTGTCTCATTTCATCTTAGTACCTGTATTTAAGCTTTTTTACTGAATATGTTTCATTCCATTCTGACCCAGATTTAAAACAAAACAAAATAAGAACAAACAGAACACTGCCTAAAATGCCCGCTTTGCAGTCAAATGCATACAAATCTGCATTGTATAAGGCTCAAGCTAGATGAGATCAATCCACCTTCTATCAATTTTCAATGTGGATTATTAATGGAGTTTGAACTTGAATCTTCAGTTCAAATCAAGAGTGAAATTGTATTGCTGGACTGTCTTAGAGAAGAGGTATTGTGAGCCATTGTCAGCTCATCTCCTAATATTCAATACCTTCTGCTTTGGAGACTCACTGAGAGTCATTCATTTTGTCACCTAAGATGGTAGCCTTCAAACACACCTTTTCCACTTCAGATCTTGATGTAGAACATAGACTTTCATCATTTATCACATCTCGTGGCAGGCCTTGCTAACACAGAGGTGTCACTTGAGTCCAAGCTTGCTATCTCAATTTGGACATATTTGGTATTTACCTTCTGGAATTCCTGAGTGAAATAGATAGAAATTTTTTTGCAAGATGTTTTACTTCTTGTCAACATGTTTTTTCACTGTAACAATGTGATTTACACAGGAATGAGCAACCCTATATTTAGTATTTAGATTTCACAGTTGTTCTGAATTTACTTATTATTACTAGTGATATTTACTACTAATACAAATATTATTTTAGGATACTAGCCTTGTTTGAGATGTCCCTGTGTTTTGAATAAACACAAAGAAAATGTCAACTCTAAAATATGAGACTGGACTTTGAGGAAGATATCATAAATTGGGATGAATGGACTTAGGTAACAGTTCATAATACAACCATAGCAGGGAAAAAATTTCCTGCTTCCTAGTTCAGAGCCTTATCCGAGAGACCACAATTCTAATTCAATCTCATCTCAATTAATCTAATCATTGGGTAGTAAGTTCCATATTACACCTTTTCCTGATCCTTAGCAATAAGTAATTAGTTCAGTATAAGCATCTGACATTTTCTCCTGACCATTAATAAAAAACAGTGCAGCTATTCATTCCAGTCAGTAGCACCTTGTCTGTCTTCCCCAACAAATAAATGGTGAGAGCAGGAAATAACATAAAGCTTTTTTTTTTTTTTTTTTTTTCCTTGGGACTTGCAGTGTCTCCTTTGCCTTATCTATCAACTCTTTTGCTAGTATTTGTAATGTGCCCTATTGTGACATCTTTGCTTGGTTCCACATGTTTTATACATCAGTTCCTCTAACATTGAAGCAGACTTTATAGAGATCTATTCAGAGACTGATATATGTGCACTATTAATTGTATATATTATATATAGTATATGAACCGAGAGGGAGAAAGAGAGAATCTGATTACTCTAGGGCATCAGCTCCTTTCAACCAATAATAATTTAACATCTCTATTAACTACCTTTTGATGTTCTCTGTAGAGGGTACATACTGTTTTATATACAGGATGCATAATAAATTCCTATGAGATTATGCTGCAATTGAGTAGAAAGTCTATAATGCATAAGTGATGGAGCTGCAAAGCAGCTAGGAAGGATTTTCCTTTCAAAATAAGGTCACATATTTATATCTCATAGGGCAACATAATGGGTGCTGAGGAGCAAGAGGTACCGAGTTGCACTTTTTGGTGTGCTAAGCCTTTCTGTATATTCACTGCTGCTGGAAAATGAGGTGATACATGATAAGAAGAAGACAAGGAAGAAAAAAGCATAACCTTCTGAACCTCCAACCAAAGATTTGGGGAGGCTTTCTTCAGAACAGAGAAAAGAGAGGATGGGATTAATCTTTGCTATCATTAACTAAATGAAGCATGTCTTTTCAAGTAGGCTAGAACTTTTAGTCACTTCTATTAGGCGGGATTGTTGAACCCTGAGAGGTGCCCATTTGTGCTACAGGTGCTCTCTCCCTTGATGCCAGCAGGAGCCTAGGGAAGTAACACAGACCAGATGCATAACTCTTGCACCCAGCAGGCTGCCAGCTAGGTATCCAACTCACCGCCTGAAAGGAAGCTATTCTACATCCCATCTCTATCTCTAATCCTTAGGGACTTCAGAATACTTTTAAACATATTATGATAAAGAGACTCTATGCCATAACAGGTAACATATCTGCCTGAGAAGAAGGGAGTCATATTCCATCAGAGACTTGAGATTGATTTTATCAGCTCCAGAATGGTGCTGCATTGAACCATCCATATAAGAAGCTGTCACTCACTGTTGCAGATCCCATCCAGTTCAAGCCTGAAGTTCTGTTGAAGTGATATGATTCCATACTAAGTTTTGTTTTAGACAAATCAGTGTTTACCATTTCAGATAAAATTACTGAAAGCAATGCAAACTGTCTCAACAGGCTAATACTGCACCGAAGAACTTTGCTCACCTTCTATCAGTTTGAAAACAATCTTG